>ML817296.1:75603-93826 GCA_009831015.1 Picea engelmannii
AAAAGGAAGTGTAGACAAAAACCTCTACATCAAGTTACTCAAGATAGTATTTTATAAATTGAAGTTTGAGTTGATGATATTATTTTTGGAAGTACTGATGACAGGTTAAGCCAGAAATTTGCAAAAGATATGCATAATGAATTTGAAATGTTATTACTTGGAGAACTATCCTTCTCTCTAAGTCTTTAGATACATCAAAGCAACCAAGAAATTTTTATTTTATCAAACTAAGTATATCATAGAAATGCTAAAGAGGTTCGGAATGGAAGATTGCAAACCAACTATCACTCCTATGAAAACCAGTTGCAAGTTAAGCAAACATGATGATTTAAAGTCTACAAATCAGAGACAATACATATCAATGATTGGTAGCATACTATATGTGACGACATCCAAACCAGACGTAATGCAGACAGTTGGATAGGTGGCACGATTTCAAGCAACACCAAATGAATCACATTTATTAGAAGTGAAGAGGATTTTCAGATATCTCAAAGGAATAGAAGAGTTTGGATTATTGTATTGAAAAAATAAGGATCTATCACTTGTTGCCTACATAGATGCAGAATGGGCAGGTTGCATTGATGACAGACGAAGCACATGTTATCACTCCAGGAAACTCTCCTAGGATGTAAGTCAGAGATGCCTGGTAACTTAATCTTTTGGTAACTGTTTTATCAATAAAAAGTGTGGGTTTGGATCAAGTCAGAGGACTAAATCATTTCTCACTCAAAATATGCATGAACACATTTAGATGGACAAAGCTTTCAACCATAAATGTTTAGAGAGTTTACAAATAAAGGGATGTATGGAGAAATAACTATTATATTAGCAAAATCACATATAAAGCATATATGAATGGCCAATTACAATAATCACAGGAATACTTGCAAAGTTTAACTTATGAATGCAATGATAAGATGACAATTATCGGGCATAAGCAAGCATAACATCATGAATATAATATCCAGGTGCAAGTACAGAATAGATAAGAAGATGAAATCTGAACAAGTTATGGAAAAAGAAGCTTGTATTACTCAATATGAAAATGAGAAGTTTGAGTACATAATATGAAAAAGTCTCCAAAGTCAAACCCCTAGTTCCTATTCTACCTTTAGCTTTATAGCTTTACAATGCAGTCTTGAGATCCCGAAAACATGGATCAAATATGCTAAAGATAGAAAGTCAAAATTTAGTTGCAAAAGATGTGGAATGATCTCCAAAAATGAGGTCAATCCCAGATTTCATGGTATTCATCTCTTTTTGAGTGATGGTGCAGTGCAGGATAGCTTTCCAAGGCTGAATGATGACTCTGTCTTTGTCAAAGATACCAAAAAACTTTGAAACACCTCTTCTTTCCATAATCTATCAAAAATAGCTATTGGATCTATCTTGACAATTCATCAAATGTCCATTCGAAGAGGTTTCAAACCTTTCCAACTCAAAAAACTTCGATCTGTGCAAAAACTTGATCATTCTGGAAATGACAGGCTTTCAGTGGTTAACCTAGAAATCTCCTGAGCAGATTATCTACCGAAAGACTTGTTTTCAGTGGTTAATGAACAGTCGTCCCGTTCACCTAAAAAATCGAAACTTCAGCTTTGAGAAAACTTCAAAATTTGCAAAAATGATTACCTTGGATCCTTTTTTGATGTTCAAGGTTTCTTGGATGAGGCAGCCCTTGTTCGTGCAGATATGCAAACTTCTAATGGCTGTGTGGAAGGCTCTGATGTGTCTACCATGGTTGTAGCTAAGTTAGCTAGAGTTTTCAATCCAGTTTTCTCCTGTGCTGGTGATTGAAACTCTTTTAACTTCAATCTCAGAATTCTAAGCTGTCTATACAGCTTCATGTTTTCCCTGATCAATACCCTGTTCCTATCTTTAATCTTGTCATGCTTCTCTTTGAGGGTTTGGTTTATTTTGAAAAGATCTTCATTTCTTTCGGTCAAGTCTGTGTTAGCTTTTTTAATAACCCTTTCTAAGACTTCCATTTCATAGACTTGTTGCGGGAGTTTATTGATTTTATGTGATCTAGCTTCTATAGGCTTACTTGAAGAGGCTTTTTCCACTGGTGGACTGTGTACCTCTGGAGGAGTTGGTGAAGGTAAATTGGAACAATAGTCTGTACCTTTTTTATCCTATACATTACCCTGTGTCTCTGCTAATTCTTTTTCTGGTTTTGAATCACTATAGGGTAGGTTTAAAGGGTTACTTCCTGTAGCAGGGTCCTTGGACTGCTCATCCTCAAACTGTAGTTTTCTTTTGATTCTTTTCTTCTTGATAGAGGATGATTCTATCAGATCTCTTAGCGGTGAGATACCCTTCCTTTTTCTATGACTGCTTTTGGGAGTAATAATCTTCTTAGTGGTCGCCTTTTTACCCTTCTCCTGCTGTTGACAATCAGTCTGGAATTAATTCCAGAAGAGGAAATAGTTCCAATCTACCTGCCTTTTCTTCAATGACTCTTTGACAATAAGAGTAATGAGTCCTTGATGAGACAATCTGCTTTCCACCTTAGTGGGCTTGGCCTTGACCTGTTTAGAAATTTTCGTGAGGGCTTTGTGTAGGAAAAATGGTAGATTAATTGGGTCTCTGCCTGTAAAATGGTTTAAAAGCTTAAAGTGATAGAACATCACTCTATTGTACCACCCCTCACATGTTATGTAAACAAATATTGATTTCAACAAGGACTTCCACTTTGGTTCTAAGTATGACATTGGAATATCCTTTTTCCAGATCAAATCTTTGTGTACAGGCAACAAGTATGACCTAAATTCAATGTTTGAAGGTGTGGTAGACTTGAACCAACAGTCTCCTGACCTAGGTAAACCTGTATACTCAGAAATGGCATCTTCATCAATTATAAACTCCTCCTTTCCTATTTTAGCAAACCGCCCATCATAAGAAATGGCAAAAGCCTCGGCCACTTGTTGATGAAAATTGGCTAATTTTTCAAAATATGAAAATACCCCAACCTGTTTGAAGAATTGTGCCACCTCCGGGTGAGCTTCTAGGTACCAAACCCCATCCACTTCAGACCTCAAAACTGGCCCTGCTTTCGGCATTAGTTGATGCTAATTGTACCTGCGATTATGGAAACTAAGTGCCAGGGAGACAAAGACTTCTAGGATTTAGGTTCACGGAGAGTATGACTCATGGAAGAGAAAATGGGAGAGGGTGACACAGAGTTCAGATCACCAAGCTCAAACACTAACCAAGTTTAGGCAACAAATTAACTGAGAGCATGCCGAAACTTTCGATTTTCGGTGGTATATTCATTTAAACTGAAATGAGATGGGTTTTGAACTTGCCTGATAAATTGGCCTGACTTAATTGGCTTGAGAGTGATTTGCTGGACTCTAATGGAGCTTGACGATCACCCTGGGAAACATGATTATGATCTGTAGAAGCGCATCTGATTGATGAAATCGCGAACTCATGATTGTCTCAGTAATCTCCGGAATTCAAATTGATAATGAATGAGGATTTAATGAGGGATTAACGAGATCATGATAGATTGTGTACTTGTGACTGGAAATGGATGGAGGCTTTGTGACAACATGCATGAATTTCTATATCACCGCCGTGTCTACATTTTGAAAAGACAAATGCGGTTGAAAGGACAACAGGAACTCAAATTTTTGGATAGACACAATTAGAACGTGCATACCTTCCAACTTGACGAGATTTCGACGGTTACGTTTCCATCATTGGGACAACTGACAGCTGGCTCGTGCGAAAATTATCCACTTTCTCCTTTTTGTCAAAAGTATTTTTGATCTTCTTTTGATGAGCCTCTGATTTGTCCACTAACTGTTCATGGGCCTACTGCAGTTCCATCAAATCAAGCATTCTTCTTACCATATCATTTGACTCGGTTTGTTCTTCCTGAAAGAATCTAGCCACTGGTAAAACTAAATGAACAATAAAAATAGCATCGGTCCCATAGACCAATTTGAATGGAGCGGTTCCTATGGAATTTTTTATAGTTACTCTGTCTGCCCACAGAGAAAATTTCAGTTTAGAATCCCAATTCTTTTTGTTTTCCTCTAACAGTTTTCTGATGATTTTGATTAAGCTCTTATTGGATGATTCAACCAAGCCATTACCTTGAGGTAGTAGGGGGTCGAATGTACCAACTGGATGCCCATTTATTTACACATGTCTACTAATGCCTCTGCTTTGAACGACGATGCATTATCTGTTACCATCCTTTTGGGACAACCGAATCTGCTCAAAATATTTTCATAAAGAAACTTCATGACTACCTGGTGAGTAGCATTCCGGGTGGGAATCGCCTCTATCCATTTTGTAAAATAATATGTGGCTACTAAGATCCACTTATGTTGACCACTAGACGAAGGATTTATCTCACCTATAAAATCTAAACCCCACTGCTGAAAAGGGCCATTCACCACTATAGGTCTCAGGGGTAAACATTTTTAGCTGTTGTTTTCCCGTAAATATTTGACATTTGTCACAAGCTTTGACGAAGCCACACACATATGAGAAAAGGAAAGGCCAATAGTATCCAACCCTTAGGATTTTATGAACAGTGGTCTTCCAGTAATGATGACCTCCACAAACACTTGAATGAAACTGATGTGTAACTTCGACTAACTCTTCTTTTTCTAAACATCTGAGAAGAAAACCAACAGGATCTTTCCAATATAACAGATTATTGTAAATGCATAATTTGATGGCTCTGAGCTTAAGGGATCGAGCTTGAGTCATACTGAGTTCAGGAGGAACTTCTATCTTTTGCAAAAAATGTATAATACCTGAGTACCATTCACAAGAAGACAAGTGCTCTGCCACTTGTTGATTGCAATGCTGTCCATTCACTACCAACTCCGTCTGCAAATTCAGTGAACTTTCTCCTATGAAATTTATGTCCAACAACTCATGATTTTCCTTCGTTAAGAGCTTAGCAAGGCCCGGGCCTTTCACCAATTTGGTGGGCTTTACTTCAATGTTGAACTCAATCAACTTTGCAATCCATCTAGCTCTCTTTCCGTCAATATCAGGCTGAGTCAAAACATCTTTCACGGAGGGTGAAGGAACATATGTAATGACTTTTGAGTGGAGGATATAAATTCTGAAGGATTTTAAAGATTTTATGAGAGCATAGGCTTGTTTTTCAATAGGATCATACCTTAGTTCAGCGTCTCTGAGTGTTTTGTTGAAGAAAGCAACGGGGTGATCCAAATTGTCATCATCTTTCTGTAGCAGAACTGTTGGCACTGTGTTGTAAGAAGCAAAGGAAAAAACGTAGAAAATCTTACTGTAATCCAGACTGATCAGAGTCAGGGATTCCATGATAGCTTGCTTGATATCCTGAAATGAATTCCTTGCGTTGTTTGTCCATTTTATCTCAGACCCCTTTTTCAGCATACATGTTATGTTTTTTACTAACTCGGTGAAATTTGGCACAAATCTTCTAACAAAATTGATCTTACCGAGCAACGATTGAATATCATTTTTTGACCTTGGAAAGGACAGCCTTTGAATTGATTCCACCTGAGCTAGATCAATATTTACACCTTCTGCTGAGACAATGTGGCCTAAGAGCTTACCTTTCCTGAGAGCAAATTGGGACTTTTTGGGATTCAATGAGATTCCGAACTGCCTGCATTTCAAGAACACTTTTTTTAAATGCTTTAGATGCTCCTCATGACTGCTGGAATAAACTGTGATGTCATCAAGATAGATGAGGACAAACTTGTCCTTTTCTCCCATGAAAGCTATGTCCATGGCCCTTTGGAATGTGGCCCCGACATTCATTAATCCGAATGGCATCTTGGCGTACATAAAGGTACCCCAAGGAGTAGTAAATGCAGTCTTCTCCCGATCATCGGGATGGACAAAAATCTAATTATAGCCGGAAAAACCATCTAGGAAAGACATGACATTAGCCCCTGAAATCCTTTGCAGAAAATGCTCCATTTTAGGTAGGGGATAGTTGTCTTTCTTAGAGCATCTGTTTAGGTTTCTAAAATCCACACATAGTCTGACCTCACCATTTTTCTTTCTCACTATTACTAGATTTGCAATCCATTTGGAGTATCTCAAAGGGATTATAATCTTGGCATCAAGAAGCTTTTTAATTTCTCTTTCAATCAAAGGCAAAAGAAGAGGACTGATAGGTCTGAGCTTTTGTTTGAAAGGGATGGTGTCTTTCTGAAGAGGGATCTTGTGTTGAATGATATCAGGGTCATAAGTCTTTAGATCACTATATTTCCAAGAAAAAACATCAGAAAATTCTTTCAAAACGCTGCAATATTTGGACTTCTGATCAACAATCAATTCAAAAGACAGATTTATGAATTTAGGCTGGATTTCACCCCCTATGTTGTTCTCATGAACACCAGGATCTTTCTCCTTTTTATCTGGCTTGTAGGGAACATCATTGTGATCGAAAAGCTTTTCGAGAGGTACCAAACCTCGGGGTATATAATTGTTAGGTAGCTGAACAATATCATGCTGACACAACCTTTGTTTTAGCTTGGGCTTCTGGGATTGCTCTACATTTAGATTCTGCTAGTCAACATGCATATCAGAAAATTCATCTACCACTTGAAGAAATCTATTAAGTTCATCATCATCCTCAAAAACTTTCTAGTATTGGATATTGTCGGGCAAAGATGGTCTATATTTGACTTGGATTTCATAACTGAGCCTAGGGGGCATGGGAGGAATAAACATGCTGGCTGAAACAACAAGGGAATCGACAGGCTGATTCATATCCCTGGTCATATAAGAAATTTCAAAAATAGAAAAAGAATCTTGTACTTTCCATACCTCATCCATGTAGGCTTTCAATCTGACATGCTTTTCTTGGAAGGTATTGTTTACCTGTTGTATGATGAGATCCACATCTCTGAATACCTTTAAACCTTTTATACCCATCTCCTTGGCTGAATTTAATCCCAACAACAAGGCCTCATACTCTGCTATGTTGTTAGTAGTTCTGAAATTGAGCTTAAACGACAAAGATATAGTTTCCTTTGAAGGAGAAATCAAAACTACCCCTGCACCTGCTGAATCTTTAGTACTGGCCCCATCAAAATACATGGTCCAAACTGAAACTTTCTTATCATCAATTTGTTGTTCGATAGGCTTCACAAGATGCATAGGAGTTGATTGAGAATCATCTATTTGAAGAATGCATGAGACAAAATCTATATCCACAGCATAAATAGGATGATTTACAGAATTTTTTGCATCGTTGATGATGTAGGCAAGTTGATTCTCTCTATAAAGTCTTTTTAGCTCTCCTCCAAACACCGGAATCGTAGCATACGAAAGATCCATATGCAATGTACCTCCTAACCTTTTTCCCCGTGGATGAGACAAGAGGAGCCCGAACTTAGGTGGGATATCAACAACCACCACATCCATTACCATGCTTCTCATTGGCAATTGGGAAAGGTTTATAACAAGGTCTTTTATGAGGCCAAGGCATCTGAATTTCCTAGAATAAAAAGAGAAGAGATCATGATATGGTTTGGTGACCTCAAGACCAAGCTCATCCATCACTGCTTTGGGCATAAGATTATGTGACGCCCCAGAATCAAGAAAGCAATTGTGGAGGATCTTATCATGGACATTTAGGGATATGTAGAATGGTGGAAAAGAATCATCTCGGTCTTCTATCATAGGCCCTATAGTTACTGTTGGCTTGTCATCTTGTATGTTAACAAAATCAGAAGATGAAGAGGTCTTTGGCTCAAGGGACTTCAGGATGGCTGACTTAAAGATTTCGTTCTTCATGAGTTCGATTAAAGGCATATGTATCTTTACTTTCTGAATTTCAGATTCAAAATTAAAAGAGAAAGATGATTTATCAGAAGCTTTTACCTCGTTGGAAGGAGCTTTGAGACAAACTTGCTCCTTGGCTAGGGGCTGTGTTTGCTTCTGCTGTTGTTTTGCAGGAGAGGAGGTCTGTTTTACATGAGCGACAGGCTGCTTGGCAACAAATTCTTTACTCTTCACCGGAGCAACAACTTCTTTATTCTTCACAGGAGAAGCGAGCAATGGTTTCGGGACAACATTATTGGATCTTAAATTATAACCTTTCTGATCATCTATCAGGTAGACAAATCCTTCAATACTTGCCTCATGAATTTGCTGGTCCATCAAGGATTCTTCATAGTCTACTTGTGTCAAAAAGGAAGAATCATTTTCATCACCAAAACAATTTATTTCATCTGCTTCTTCGACTTCATCGTGAGATGGTTGTTGTTCTTCATCTAATATTTCATTTTGAAAAGGTGGTATGATTCTCTGATCATCAGCTGCATTCCTGTCTCTCTGAAGGATCTGGACTTGTGGATTGTTCCTTCTGTAAGGGAAAGCATTTGGATTTCTTGGGGAAAAAGTATTTGGCTCTTTTGTCCTTGCTAGTTGCTGATTCTGGGTATTCAATTTTGACATTTCAGATGTCAAATTGTCCAACATCTTTGCCATCTATTCCATTTTACTATTAGAGGAAGAAGAGGGCTCAACAATAGACTTCTTTCTCTCGACATTTCCTTTGAGCTTCTGAGATGCTGTAATGTTTGATTCAACCTCGAGGGTGACATCTTGCATTAAAGCAAGTGTGGATGATCTTCTTTCTCTGAGGATTAGACAAAAATCTGGATCAAAGGCAGTAGAGAATGTGATCTTGGCCGATGCGTCACTTGGTTTGATCTCTGCAGGGATCTTGCCAAACATTCTATTAAACCTTTTGATAAAATCTGAGACCGACTCTCCATCTTCTCTCCTTAAATTTACAAACTCAGAAATGTAATATAATATATCTCTTCTTTCTCCCCAGTGTTTTAAAAATACCTCATCTAATTGTTAAATACCCATGACTGAATTTTCTAGTAGCTCTTTGAACCATTTCTGGGCTTGGCCATCCAAACTTTGAACAAAAACTCTGGTCCACACATCTTCTTCTGAAATGTTAATATTTTCAGCATAAGCATAAAAAGCTTCAATATGTTCTTCAGTAGTATAATCCCCCGCTCCGATAAACTTTGGCATATATTTCTGATAATCTCTAGTTGGCATAGCAGATAAAGGATTTGGCAATACAAGTGGAGCATACCTATTTTCCAAAATCTGTTCCATCTTGGTTAAAGGGGCAGCCATGAAGGTCTTGGGGGTTGATACAGAAGAAGAATTTGTAGGAGATGAAGGTGGATATGGGATGACTGAGTTAAAATAAAATGGTTGTCTCACTTCACTTTGAAATTTTTTTTTAGGAATGGGTGAAAAATAAGAGGCCTTATAAAACTGATCGAGCAACAAGGCTAAACTTTCTTCTCCCTTAGAGGACAAATCATGTAAAATATCTTCAAGAACAGGCAGATTAGTATGAGTGTAGAGAACACCTTCTGTAGGTTTGGTCGGTGAGGAATTCAAAGAAGATGAAGAAGATGTTTCCTTTTGCTGAGAGGACCCTGTAATTATCTCTTTAGGATGGGATGAAATATCATGCTCAAGAACAGAGTCAGTAATATTAGAAGAAAGTGAAGGTTCCTCTACCTTCAATATTTGAGATAAATTTTCAATTTCCTGAGAACTATGAGTTTCAGCAGTAGGGGATTCAACTAGAGGCCTTTTAGATATGAAAGAAGAAGTGTCATTTTGAATACCTGAATTTAATGTCTTTGCAGATCCAGAAGCCTGTCTTTGTAAATATTTTCCCTTACTGATGATCTTCTCAGGGTCAAGAACTGGTGTTTTCAGTGGGCCTTCTTGGTTCGCCCTGGTGTGAGCTCTTTTTGGAGCCACTTCGTTTCAATGGAGTCGCCAAATAGATAATTACAACCCAAATGATGTCCAGACTTTGTCTATCRTCAAATCTGGATCTATGTCGTCTCCCARGGAAGCYGAGCTTCGATCTCCTCTCCCCGACAACGACGCCAATTTGTTATCACTCCAGGAAACTCTCCTAGGCTGTAAGTCAGAGATGCCTGGTAACTTAATCTTTTGGTAACTATTTTCTCAATAAAAAGTGTGGGTTTGGATCAAGTCAAAGGACTGAATCATTTCTCACTCAAAACATGCATGAACACATTTAGATGGACAAGGATTTCAACCACAAATGTTCAGAGAGTTTACAAATAAAGGGATGTATGGAGAAATAACTATTATATCAGCATAATCACATATAAATCATATATGAATGGCCAATTACAATAATCACATGAATACTTGCAAAGTTTAACTTATGAATGCGATGATAAGATGACAATTATCGGGCATAAACAAGCATAACAACATGAATATAATATCCAGGTGCAAGTACAGAATAGATAAGAAGATGGAATCTAAACAAGTTATGGCAAAATAATCTTGTATTACTCAATATGAAAATGAGAAGTTTGAGTACATAATATGAAAAAGTTTCCAAAGTCGAACCCCTAGTTCCTATTCTACCTTTAGCTTTCTAGCTTTACAATGCAGTCTTGAGATCCTAAAAACATGGATCAAATATGCTAAAGATAGAAAGTCAAAATTTAGTTGCAAAAGGTGTTGAATGATCCCCAAAAATGAGGTCAATCCCAAATTTCATGGTCTTCATCTCTTGTTGAGTGATGGTGCAGTGCAGGATAGCCTTCCAAGACTGAATGATGACTCTCCAAGAGATACAAATTCGAATCTGTTGATGTGAGTAAGCATCCTGATTTTCTGTCTTTGTCAAAGATACCAAAAACCTTTGAAACACATCTTCTTTCCATAATCTATCAAAAATAGCTATTGGATTTGTCTTGACAATTCATCAAATGTCCATTCGAAGAGGTTTCAAACCTTTCCAACTCAAAAAACTTCGATCTATGCAAAAACTTGATCATTCTGGAAATGACAGGCTTTCGGTGGTTAACCTAGAAAGCTCTTGAGCAGATTATCTACCGAAATCCCTTTTTTCAGTGGTTAATGAACAGTCGTCCTATTCACCTAAACCACCGAAACTTCAGCTTTGAGAAAACTTCAAAATTTGCAAAAATGCTTACCTTGGATCCTTTTTTGATGTTCAAGGTTTCTTGGATGAGGCAACCCTTGTTCGTGCAGATCTGCGAACTTCTACTGGCTGTGTGGAAGGCTCTGGTGTGTCTACCATGGGTGTAGCTAATTTAACTAGAGTTTCCAATCCAGTTTACTCCTGTGTTGGTGATTGAAACTCTTTTAACTTCAACCTCAGAATTCTAAGCTGTCTATACAACTTCATGTTTTCCCTGATCAATACCTTGTTCCTGTCTTTAATCTTGTCATGCTTCTCTTTGAGGGTTTAGTTTATTTTGAAAAGCTCTGCATTTATTTCGGTTAGGTCTATGTTAGATTTTTTAATAACCCTTTCCAATACTTCCATTTCAAAGACCTGTTGTAGGAGTTTATTGATTTTCCGTGATCTAGCTGCTTTAGGCTTACTTGAAGAGGTTTTTTCCACTGGTGGACTGTGTACCTCTGGAGGAGTTGGTGAAGGTAAATTGGAACAATAGTATGTACCTTGTTTATCCTGTACATTACCCTGTGTCTCTGCTAATTCTTGTTTTGGTTCTGAATCACTATAGGGTAGGTTTAAAGGGTTACTTCCTGTAGCAGGGTCCTTGGACTGCTCACCCTCAAACTGTAGTTTTCTTTTGATTCTTTTTTTCTTGACAGAGGATGATTCTATCAGATCTCTTGGTGGTGATATACCCTTCCTTTTTCTATGATTTCTTTTGGGAGTAATAGTCTTCTTAGTGGTCTCCTTTTTACCGTTCTCCTACTGTTGACAATCAGTCTAGAATTCATTCCATAAGAGGAACTAGTTCCAATCTACCTGCCTTTTCTTCAATGACTCTTTGACAATAAGAGTAATAAGTCCTTTATGAGACAATCTTCTTGCCACCTTAGTGGGCTTGGCCTTGACCTGTTTAGACATTTTCATGAGGTCTTTGTGCAGAAAAAATGGTAGATTAATTGGGTCTCTGCCTGTAAAATGGTTTAAAATCTTAAAGTGATAGAACATCACTCTATTGTACCACCCCTCACATGTTATGTAAACAAATATTGCTTTCAAAAAGGACTGCAACTTTGGTTCTAAGTATGACATTGGAATATCCTTTTTCCAGATCAAATCTTTGTGTACAGACAACAAGTATGACCTAAATTCAATGTTTAAAGGTGTGGTAGACTTGAACCAATAGTCTCCTGACCTAGGTAAACCTGTATACTCAGCAATGGCAGCTTCATCAATGATAACCTCCTCCTTTCCTATTTTAGCAGACCACCCATCATAATAAATGGCAAAAGCCTCGGCCACTTGTTGATGAAAATTGGCTAATTTTTCACAATATGAAAATACCCCAGCCCATTTGAAGAATTGTGCCACCTCCGGGTGAGCTTCTAGGTACCAAACCCCATCCACTTCAGACCTCAAAACTGGCCCTGCTTTCGGCATTAGTTGATGCTGACTGCACCTGCAATTATGGAAACTAAGTGCCATGGAGACAAAGACTTCTAGGATTTAGGCTGACGGAGAGTATGACTCATGGAAGAGAAAATGGGACAGGGTGACACAGAGTTCGGATCACTAAGCTCAAACACTAACCAAGTTTAGGCGACAAATTATTTGAGAGCATGCCAAAAATTTTGATTTTCGGTGGTATATTCATTTAAACTGAAATGAGATGGGTTTTGAACTTGCCTGATAAATCGGCCTGACTTAATTGGCTTGAGAGCGATTTGCTGGGCTCTAATGGAGCTTGAGGATCACCCTGGGAAACAGGATTATGATCTTTGGAAGCGCATCTGATTGATGAAATCGCGAACTCACGATTGTCTCAGTAATCTTCGGAATTCAAATTGATAATGAATGAGGATTTAATGAGGGATTAATGGGATCATGATAGATTGTGTACTTGTGACTAGAAATGGAGGGAGGCTTCGTGACAACATACATGAATTTCTGTATCATCACTGTGTCTACATTTTGAAAAGACAAATGTGGTTGAAAGGACAACATGAACTCAAATTTCCGGATAGACACAATTATAACGTGCATACCTTCCAACTTGACGAGCTTTCGGCGGTTACATTTCCATCATTGCGCCAACTGTTAGCTGGCTCGTGCGAAAGCACGGGATTTCCATTTTTACCTTTGAAATGTTTTCGGTGGTTAACCACATTTTTTCTTTTCCCTATTAACTACCAGGAACAAAGGCTTTCGGTGGTTAATGAGCGCGTTTTAGGCTCGCCTAAACCACCAAAACCTGAGATTCTGACTTTTTCTTGACCAAACCAAATCCAAAATTTCTTTTGAGCTTATTTACAGAATACAAACTCTCTAACCTACTTACAAAAATTTAGGAATAAAATTTAGACCACAACCTATCACCTCAAAAGCAAAATTTCCACCAATTTATTTGAGGAGATAACAGCACCAACAGAGCAACGTTCTACTTGCGTGAATGTTTAGTATCATGGTTAAGCAAGAAACAATCATCATTATCCTTATCTATAGTTAAGACAGAGTATATTGCAACAACAACATGTTGGACATAGGTTTTATGGATGAAACAAACTCTAACAGATATACATGTTGAGTATAATGAGCTCATTCCAATCTATTGTGATAATACAAGCACCATCAATATCTCAAAGAACTCGGTGATGCACTTCAAGACGAAACACATTTCAATAAATGATCACTTTCTATAGGAACAAGTTGCATAGAAGAACATCAAAGTTGAATATGTGGGCACAAAAGAACAAGTGACAACCATATTTACAAACCACGAGAAGCCTTTGAGTATCTTCGCCAGAGACGCAGAGTAATTTTTACTCCAAAATGAATACTTTTGAATGATTATCATATATTTCTTAGATTTACACGAGGAAACACCATAAAGAGGACAATTTAGGTCAGGAGATCAGTTCAGAGAGAGTTCAGTCAAGGGAGTATCCCCAAGGATAGTTTAGTTAGGGGGAGCAACCCCGGATGGAAAGATACTTTTGCCATTGATGAGAAAGGGGGATAGATTTATCAGATACAGAACATAGAGGCATGGTTCCAGGGGGAACGATGGTCACAGGGGGAGCATGAGTGGTATGAATTTAGTATTACATCAAAGTGTTGTCATCAATGCCAAAGGGGAAGATTGTTGATTAATTGTGTTGGTTGTCATTGATGTCAACCCTTGAAAAAAGTCCGGTAGAGAATTCCGGTAGCAAAAAGGTTTGGGTAATGGACCCAAGTTTGTTTGATGGATAATGGTATGAGTTTTGATATATTTGCAGGTAAGACTATTCTAGATGGATAGTACATGTCATGCCATTTTCGGTGGTATGTGAAACGTCACATAACTCCTCATGGTTAGAGAGTTATGGCCATGTAAAGTTGGAGAACCCTCATGAGTCATCTAGAAGCCCCAAAAGGTCAAAGTAGTAAAAGTGTTTGCAAAAACAATTATTTAAATAATAAATTTAATGGAGAACTCCCTAAAATAAGGAAAGTGGGATGCTACATGAAATTATAAATAAGAGGCAAGAATCTCTCATTTAATCACACTTGAACCTATTAGATATCATTGTATATATATTTTGTGAAAGGTTATTTGGGAAGGTATTATTGATAGAGAAAAGTGCGGCAGAAAAAGTGAGGTACGAAAACTGCGGCAGAAAAAGTGCAACATAAAAATCGTGGCAGAAAAAGTGTGACAGAAAAATCGCGACAAAAAAAGTTCTGCAGAAAAATGATGGCAAAAAATTCACTGCAGAAAAAGTGCGACAAAAAAATCGTGGCAACAACATGGTTGGGGTCTATTGATGAGATATATGGCACATCTTGTTTGAGGTATGTTTTTTTAGCTAGGGTTTATCTCTTGAGATGGTATTGGATGTCCAATATTGCTGTATATATTAGATTTGTTGAGGGATACAGTTGGTATTTTGTTGTTGGTATTTGGCATATGGATATTGGTCTTTTGGTTGTGATGTGTTACTGAAGTTGTTGGTTTAGCTTGAGGCTACATAACAGTGAGGTTGTGGCACATGGTTTGATGTAAGGGTTTATGGTATTTGGTTTATGGATATAGTGATGAATTGTTAGATAAGTTTTTATGGTTATATTGGTGTATGTCTTTGGTATATGGTTGAGGTAGACGTTGGGTACATGGTTGAGACAAGTAGTTGATGAGTTGGCACATACATGAGGTGTATAATTGATGAGTTGACACATACATGAGGTGTATAGTTGATGATGTTGGTACATATTGATGAGTAAATGTTGATGCATGGTTGATGCATGGTACATATTAGTTCAATTTATTGGTACATGTTGTTTGGTGCAGGTTGATTGGTACAGGTTGTTACAGGTTATTGGTACATGTTGACAGTGGTAGTGGTTGATTCAGTGACAGTGACAGGTTGTCTACATTTGACATTTATATTTCAGGACAGTTGGCCGAAGTAAGAACATGTGGTTGTAACCACCTTTCGACTGTAGTCTGAGAGCATAGGGGGTTGTAGCCTCCTTCTGGTTGTAGCCAGATAATTGGGGAGTTGGATCTTCCCTCAGGTTGTAGCCTGAGAAAATAGGGGGTTGGAGCCTCCTGCCTATTGCAGCTGGAAAAAAAAGGAAGTTGGTGCTTCCAATGAATGTAATTGTTCAAGACATATAAGAAAAAACATTCCGTGGTTTTCTCTCGCTTTGAGTTTCCACGTAAAAACACTGGTGTATTGTGTACATATATGGTTGTTCATTTGCTCATTGTTTATTTACTCTGTAATTATTGGATGATAATGATACACTGATATAACTTTTGCATTATATGGTTAAAAAATTATTAAATTGCTCTATTACTGATTCACCCCCCTTCTTAGTAATCCAACAATTGGTATCAGAGTAGTAACCTTCAGAAATCAGTTTAACCACTAAAAGGTAGATCATGGAGAGAAACATGTATAAAAATGGAATACGATAGTTTGATGGACATAAGTATGCATTTTGGAGAAGAAGGATGAAAACATATATACAGGCACAAAGATTTGAAATTTGATTATCAATAGATGGATACAAAGAACTAGTAGTTGCGCCTGTTATCTCCCACTTTTAGGGATAACTAGAGATCATGTCTCGAGGCTCACAGGTCCTATACATGGAGTACCAAGAGCCAGATCGACTTGAGAATGGCCATGGAGGGCCCATCTTTTCTCCCTTTCAGCGCCTCCATTTTGTCAGCAGCAACAACATCCATCGCCTTCGGCTTGGTCCTGTATCGGAGATGGTTCTTGCTCCATGAGATAATGAGTCCGAGTATCATTGTATGTGTCACTCTGATCCTCAAAACCTTTGAATATGTGCATTTAATTCCTTTTGTTTCTAACAAATGATTAGATCTTATACTAGTCCACTTGACCATGTTTGGGGGGAATGACAAGATGCCCTAGTAAGCCTGTGCCCATAGGTTTTGAGTTGCCACTGGGGGGATTTCTGAAAATTCATCATCCGCTCCAGTCATATTACCACTTTTTCATCTTGCTTCCCACTCATCCATCCCATTACATTTGTCCGGGCATTGGGTTGGCCAATCATTTAAGGGTTGCACCTTGCCTTGTGGGAAGAAGGGGCTAAAGGCCCATAAGGTAAAAGCAAGTTGACAAAAGATAAAAGCCTAAAAATAAAACCTCAAGATGCTTCGCCCAGGGATCCCCGAGAAATCAGTAAAAATATTCTCAGCAAGAAACAAGAGGGATCCACAAAAATAATAAAACAAGACCTAGTTAGAGGATGGGGGGTCTCATCATGAGCCAACTTATTAGGTCCATGGGTGCCTAGTAGTATGACACTACTAGTAGCTGGTTACCATGCCAGGGTAGTGGCTCTTGGTTGCATTGCCAAGAGAAAGGGGGTCTCATCACAAGCCAAACTTATCATTTCTGTGAAATTACTTGTGGGTAACACTGCCACCACTAGTCACCATGCTAGGGAAGTGTCCTGATTAGCCTCTTGAAAGAAAAAAACAATAAAGAAATAAGAATAAAATGGCATGAATGGGCTTGGAAACATTTGCATCCAGGACATGTTCAACTCAACTTCTACAAAGGCACCCACAGGTAAGCCCTGCATTTCCCTTCTTTCACTGCACCCCTTGTCAGGAAATCCCTTATCCACCTCACCCATTTACATGACTTGGATTTGATCCTTTCCGGAAACATCCATTTTCCTGGACATTAGCCGAATAAGACGCCTTATTATTTCCTCCAAAATTTCATTGCAGACTTGTATAATGTCTTTGAGCACTTGACTGGGGTAAAAGGGGTTTTATGCACATGTTTAATAATATTGATGATTAGATGTGATTGAAAACTATGATCCCTGTGACTTATGATCCCATGGAGGGTGTATCCGTTGATGTGCATGATCATACCAGACAGACAGGTACCACATTGGACAAGTAAACATGGGGATATGATTAGTTCGAACCTCCATGGGGCTGAAGAGCCCACCAAATAGATGCTGAGACCCCAGCAGGGGGAAGAGACATGATAGAGGGGTTTGCACCGGAGAAGAGGAGGACGTTCCACAAAGGCACCCTAACAGAGCCTTACCTAGGGGGGTTGTTCCCTCTTTATTGGAATGTTGGCCTTGGAAGGCCCAGGACGTCACCTAGGAGGCTCATGACATCATCCAACATTATGGATGTTTTGGGAGACAACTATGGAAGTTTTGGCATGTGTGGCAAGTTGGAGAAGCCCAAGGAGGGATAGCATTTTTCTCCAGGAGGCTGCATTTTCCCTAGAAAGGGATAATGTCACCCTAGAAGGGACATGACGTCTTTCTTTTTCTTGATTAGGTTTTAATTTATGACATTTCAATGTAAAACAATGTTATTGCGTATTTTGGCCTTGTCGACCTTTTGATGACCTAATTTTTAATTAAGGTCATTGGTATGGTATATATTGAGGTTTTTCACTCTCATATTTTCATCATCTATCACTCACCACTTGGTGAGGTCTGAAATTTACGCCCTATTCTAGGGTTTTGGCTGAAATTCTATGGCGCACTTGTTGAAGGAGGCTTATTTTGGCTATTTTTGACATTTCTCTTGGTGGAAGGTTTACAACTAGGGTATGGCTATGTGATTTCTTGGTTAAATGTAAGTGAATTTCTGCAATCCTTCTTGATTGAATGGTTATAGTATTGTTTACCTGCATTTTGTTATTATAATTTGTTGAATTAAAA
>ML817296.1:105638-117431 GCA_009831015.1 Picea engelmannii
GCAATTGGACGAGACAATGACAAGTGGTTGTAGCTACCTTCTGGTTGTTGTCGGAGAACATAGGGGGTTGTAGCCTCCTTCTGGTTATAGCCAGAGAATTGGGGAGTTGGAGATTTCCTCAGGTTGTATTTTGAGAAACTAGGGGATTGGATCCTCCTTCTTGTTGCAGCTAGAAAACAAAGGAAGTTAGTTCTTCCAATGAATGTAATTCTTCAAGACATATAAGAAAAAACATTCCGTGGTTTTCTCCTGCTTTGGGTTTCCATGTAAAAACACTGGTGTATTGTGTATGTGTATGATTGTTGATTTGTTCATTGTTTATTTACTCTGCAATTATTGGATGATAATTCTACACTGATATAACACTTGCATTATATGGTTAAAAATGATTAAACTACTCTATTACTGATTCACCCCCCTCTCAGTAATCCAAGAACCTTAGACTATAATGCATGCCCTAGTCTCAATTTTGAACTGAATTGAGTGGTTCAACTTGCATAAGGTTTAATTTGTGATTTTACACATGTCGATAACCTTATATTAGCACTTTAAAACAAAAAACTACATGATGTGCATAAAGGCTAAAAATTGTCTTGTAAAACCAAAGGACTAATTTTTTTTGGCTATATGAAACTACATGCGCAAAGTTGGCTAAGTCTCCATAACTTAATATTTAAGTTGTAAATTGATGATTTCAATATTGTTAACATGTTTGTACAATTAGGAGTGCATTTACAGTTCAAAGAGAATAATTTCTATCCACAAATATTCATGGCCTTTTGATGAATTGGAGGATGGTGGGTTATGAGAGAAATCAAGGTCAATGACTTTTAACCAACCCATATAAAATCATATAGAAAATCACAAAAAACTTAACAACACATAATTAACTCATATAAGAAAATACTTCAAAGATAATAAATCATATAAAATATAGAGCTTGTTCACCTCCAAATCGATTGATTCAAGTTGAAGAGTGTAATTTATATTTTTACACTGCATATACCTTTGCTTGTGCATTTAAAGAAATAAAACTCTTTATTGTGGAAAAAGACCAAAAATCATCTTATATAATGAAGAGGTCAATATTACAAGAAATATTTCAAGTTACAGGGATGTATAAAAATTGTACATATGTCTATACTTTTGTTTGTGAAATTGAAAACTTAAAACTCTTTGTTGTGCAAAAAGACAAAAAAATGTCTTGTAGCACAAAGAGGGAAAATTTTTCCTTGGTGCAAAATCCATGCTAGGCTACACTAAAATGCATGTCTAGGTCGTAAGATTCATTCATTTTGAGTGATTCAAATTGTCAATGAATTGTTAAGTCATTTTACATAAGCCTATATACTTAATTTTGCATTTGCAGTCATACATAACTCTAGTGTAATACCTAGAAATGCACAACTTGTTTGTAAAAAGTAATCCAAGATTGTATTATACTTTAGATTTGAGTTGTGCAAGTTGTTGGCGGTGTTTTTATCATATTAGACCTTTTCATGTTGTTAATTTGGCAATTGCAAGTTTACAAAGAGTTGTCATGCAAAAGAGGCAAAATTTTCCTTGTAATTTGAAAGGTTGAAAGTGTACTAAGTGACCAAATTAAAATGCATGCCCAAGCTTCCTTGCATCTCCAAACAATGTTTTATAAGTTGTAGGATAGAGTTAGATATATGGTAAATTTACCTATGTCATTTAAAGTTCAATTAAATAATAGGAGAGGTTTTTTTCATGCACCTAGATTTGGGATTTCATGTAAATTTGAAGGCAAAATTGTCTTAGAGTAAAATGTACATCCTAGTCTCAATTTTGAACTAAATTGAATGGTTCAACTTGTAGAAGGTGTAATTTGTGATTTTACACATGTCTATAACCTTAGATTGACATTTTCGGAAAAAACACTACCTGATGTGCATACAAACTAAAAATTGTCTTGTAAAACCAAAGGGCCAGATTTTTTAAGTTGGCTATATGAAACTACATGCCCAAAGTTGGATAAGCCTCCATAACTTAATATTTAAGTTATAAATTGATTATTATAATATTGTTAACATGTTTGTACAATTAGGAGTGCATTTACACTCAAAAAATAATAATTTCTATGCACAAAGATTCATGACTTTTTTTTATGAATGAGAGGATGGTGGGTTATGAGAGAATGAAGGTCAATGACTTCCAACCAACCAACAATACATAGAAAATCAAATAAAATTTAACAACACATATTTAACCCATATAAGAAAATACTTTAAAGAGAATAAATTGTATGAAAGATAGAGTTTGTTCACCTCCAAATTGATTGATTCAAGTTGGAGAGTGTGTAATTTATATTTTTACATTTGCATATACCTTTATTTGTGCATTTAGATAAATAAAAGCCTTTGTTGTGCAAAAAGACCAAAAATTGTCTTATGGAATGAAGAGGTCAATATTACAAGAAATATTACAAGTTACAGGGTTGTATAAAATTTGTACATCTGTCTATACTTTTGTTTGTGAAATTGGAAACTTAAAACCCTTTTTTGTGCAAAAAGACCAAAAATTGTCTTGTAGGACAAAGAGGGAAAAATTTCCCTTGGTGCAAAATGCACACTAGGGTACACTAAAATATATGCCCAAGTCGTAAAATTCATTCAATTTGGGTGGTTTAAATTGTAAGTGATTTTTTAAGTCATTTTACATTAGCTTGTATACTTATTTTTTCATTTGCAGCCATACAAGAGTTTGGTGTGCAAATATAAGCAAGAGATGCCTAGTAAACCCCTAGAGAAATGCATAACCATTTTGTAATAAAGTAATCCAAGGTTGTATTATACTTTAGATTTGAGTTGTGCAAGTTGTTGGAGGTGTGGTTTATCATATTAGACATTTTTCGTGTTGTTAATTTTTCAATTGCAAGTTTAAAAAGGGTTTCCATGCAAAAGAGGCAAAGTTTGCCTTGTAATTTGGAAGGTCGAAACTGTACTAAGTGACCAAATTAAAATGCATGCTCAAGCTTTGATGTTTCTCCAAAATTTATATATGTATATATATATGGCAAATTTATCTATGTCATTTAAAGTGCAATTGAAGAACATGAGAGGTTTCTTTCATGCACCTAGATTTTGGATTTCATGTAAATTTGAAGGCAAAATTGCCTTAGAGTAAAATGCACACCCTAGTCTTAATTTTGATCAAAATTTAATGGTTCAACTTGCAGAAGGTGTAATCTGTGATTTTACACCTATATATAACCTTAAATTGGCATTTTCAGACAGAAACCTACCCAATGTGCATAAACGCTAACAATTGTCTTGCAAAACCAAAGGGCCAAATTGTTAAACTTGGTTATATGAAACTACATGCCCAAAGTTGGATAAGCCTCCATAATTTAATATTTGAGTTGTAAATTGGTAATTACAACATTTTTAACATGTTTGTATAATTAGGAGTGCATTTACACTCCAAAAATAATGATTTCTATGCACAAAGATTCTTGACCTTTTAATGAATCAGAGGATAAAACTAACAGAGATAAAAAAAACTTGCACACCCAGAGTATTTTCACATCCAACTTGATTCATTCAAGTTGGAGAGTGCGTATTTTATCACTTTAAATCTGCATATACCTTTGTTTGTGCATTTAAATAAATACAAACCTTTGTTGTACGAAAAGACCAAAAAATGTATTATAGTATGAAGAGGTCAATATTATAGGAAATATTACAAGTTGCAGGGTTGTAAAAAAATGTACATATGTCTATACCTTTATTTTTGAAATTGAAAACTTAAAACCCTTTGTTGTGCAAAAAAACAAAAATTGTCTTGTAGGACAAAGAGGGCAAATTGTTTAAATTGGTGTTCCTAAAAGGAAATGCACGTCCAATGGTGAATTTTATATGATGAGATGATGGATATATAGGATATTTAACACATTCCTTAAAATGAGATATATATTCCTTAAGAAGAAAATGCATGCTCAAGAATGGAAATTGTGTGTTTTTTGCATGAAAACATGGCATGTTGTAAAATGCACGCCCTAGAGTGAAAAATGCAAGCCTTGTGTTAGGATTTGCATGATAACTTTATGAAATCGTAATGTTAGGGAAAATTCATATCTTTATATGGACTATGGACATTATGTACTCTGTCCTTATGAAATTTCATGAAAACAAGACATTAAGGAAAATGCATACCCCGTTAGGGAAAAATGTAGGTTGTATATATGTTATTGTATCCCCATAAATTGGTGAAGGGTGAACTATACATTTTGATTTGGGGTTACATATATGAACTAATATGTGTTGTTACATATACAACTCTAAAATGCTTTATAGTGATAGATGATAGATTAATGATTCCATGAGTGAAATATTGTGGTTGTGGATTGTTGTTGTATATGAACACATCCATTATGGTATTTGTGCAAGAATGATTGCATATTAGGGTTATATATATATATATATATATATATATATATATATATATATATATATATATATATATATATATATATATATATATATATATATATATATGCAATCTTTGGAATTATGAATGGTCACAGTATGAAAATTACCATTGTGGAGGAAATTGGGCAAACATTTCATTTGTATCTTGTGTATGTATTGTAATTTGCATGAAAAATTATTGTTTTATAAGACATATGCATACTTTATACATATATATTTCATATTCATAACAACAAAGATAAATCTATGCAATTACCATTATTATATTAACATGTTAAGTACAAGAAACTACTTATGTTTTACTTAAACATCTTGCAAACAAGATGAGAATGGTGGTGTATATGTGTATAACTCAACCTCATGTAAAAGTATTACAGGATTTGATATGTAACTATACAGACTCATACATGTTTATAACTACAAACCATTATACATTTCAACAATTTACCAGATTTCATTTTCAAGCAATAATGAGCTATTTTATCACTTGACATGCATTTTTAAAATGTAATTTTATTTTCAGTAATAAAAATATGAATTTTTGAGAGGAACAATTATTAATTAATAATCACATATGTCCATTAAGACCAAATAAAATGAGATCTATCAATGAACTATAATTATTTTTCTATCAATAAAAAATGTACGTTAACACAAAACAAAATAAACACTATATAAATGACCTTGAATTTATTAACCGCATAAAATGAAATAAATTGTTAATTAACTGTCGAAATAATGATATATATTACATCTTTAAATGTATTTACATAGACATTGTATATAAACAAATGTTATTATGTAACTCTAGGCTGCTTGAGAGGTTTATGTAAGCCCTCCTCATGAGATGAAGAAAAATCAGTAGACTCTCTCTTTCTTTTTGTAGAGGCTTCCAGTTGTTTTGGAGCTACAATAGGCACATGTTTTAATTGTTTCTCTAGTTCTTAAACTTTATTTGCATATTTTTTCAATCTATCTTGCAATTTTCTTTTATCTTCTCCTAGTTTTTTCAACATTTCCACATTCTTCTTATACTTCTTTGAGTGCTCTTGTTCATTCCTTTCAAGATATTCATTTTGTGATCTCATTCGGGATTGAACTCCAACCAATTGACCCCTAATTTTTTCTACTTCATTCTCAATTTGTTGTTCACTCAATTGTTTCTTAGATGTACTAGATAAAATTGGTATCACCCCAACTATGGGCCTCTATAATTGTCGTTGCAAATCAACACTTTGAGATTTCAAGTTTTGTATCTCCATGTCACATCCCAAATGTTGTGCTTTTTAGTTCTGCAATATTTCATTTTTGAGATCTATAATCTTTTCATCTTTCTCAGCTAGCTTTTCCTTCAATGATTCAATCATTGGTGATGATTCATAGAGATCACCTACAACACTCTTGGATGCAAGAGCTTCTTGCAGCCTCTTCTCTCATGTTTGTAGGTACTTATCCAAGTCAATTGAAGGCATTTGTTTTTTTGGACTTCTCTGACTTTTACCTTTACCCTTACCCATACCTTCAACCTTTCCACCTTCACTATAACTTTATTTTTCTTGTTGTTTTGATTTACCCTTCCCACCTTCTTTACTATGCCTTTCTTTTTTCTCTTCAAGTTCTTTAATCTTCATTTCTCCACTAGTGCATTCCAAATATCTCTATTTCAACTTATTAGTTTCTCTATCACATGTTTTCCTCAATCTAGTCATTGTTTTGTTATATTCTACAACCTATGATTCATGCTTCTCTTGGTCCTCTTTCATTTTATTTTCAAATTCAACCTTTGAATTTTCAATTAATTTATCTTTCTCCTACAAATTCTTATTTAATTCATCCTCAACCGAAGTACTTAAAGTTTGCAATGGACGTGTATCCAAAAACTTTAGTCTACTTCTCAACTCATCTTGAAGTTTACACATAGTGTTTTCATGTTTAGCCTTACTATCTTCAAACATTGCCTTGAGAATATCAATATCCGTCAGGGATTCCTCTCTAATTCTGGATACCTCACTTGTTAATCCATCAATAATACGATCCTTATTGTTTATTGTTCTAGTTGATTCTTGTTCTTGTTCCACAATTTTTTATTGCAACACTACAATCTCCTTCATGCATTCAAGAATATTTTTTTCATTTAGTTCACACGTTTCCTTCTAGTTGTATATAGAGGAAGAATCCTCCATTGAAACTAGTTTGTATTGCATCATTTTATCAAATACCAAGAAAAAAAAATTGTCATAAAAAAGTATGTTGGATTGTGCACATTTAAACTTGGAGAGGTTGAATAAACCATAATAGGGACATTATACTAAAGTACTGCCATCTATTTAGGAGGAATTCTATCAATTATACTTTCTAAAGTAGCAGGAAAATCATCATTGTCTATTTCCATATAATTGTAGATACATTCATGCTCCTCAACTTCATTCATACATACATGTTGGTCTATTAAAACCCTGACACCAATAACTTCATCTCAGGTAACTGTATCACTAAAAAATTCCACACCATCAATCAAAGTATTTCCAAGTACTTTTTCAATAGTTTATTCATTTATTATCTCTTAATGTATGTTTTAAATGGTTTGTTTGAACATTGGATCAATATAAATCAATAATGTTTTGTAGTGTGCCCATGAAACTGATCTTAATCTTCTTTTTTCTACTTTCTTCCAGGGCATAATGTAAATTTTTAGTCAATAGATAAGGGAAATATATGGGTTTATCTTCAACCCAATGAATAACTAGCTTCATGCAGTCACCAGGAATATCACTCTTATGATGATTCATAATTGTTCTAAAGACAATTTGAATCAAATATTTGTAGAATCCCCAGGGATCTTGCATTTTTAAATTGTTCTTGGGAACAAATACCTTTTTCCCACAAATTTTACTAGCCATGTCAATCTTTTCTACCTTGGGTTTTTTTTGGAGTTAAATGTTGATCCCCCTTTGCATGGAATTTTATTTCCCTTGCAACCAAATCAATGTCTAGGTAAACCCCCTTCCCAAATAATTTCAATTTCATAGCCATATAATCGTAATTAGCTATGACATCATCTATGTCCTCATTTTGGAAATTGAAGGGTCCACAAATAAATTCATAAACCTTTGCTCTTCTCAATATTTTTAGCATTCCCATTGGAAAATTGTTTGTATCTCTCCATACATCAACACAGTCTTGGAATTTGTTGACAATAAATTTTTCATCCGCACAACCCCCTATTTCAATTGTTGTACTCGTGGTAGAGGATGTCTTTGTTTCAATTGTGGCCATGGTTGCCTAGGTTCAAAGATGAAATTGTGGACAATAGATTAATCAATTCACATTGATGCTAAAGAATGCACACTAAGGAAACCCTTGACAGACAAATGAGTTTTTTTTAAATGGATTTCGGTTATATTGGTATATTTTTCTATAAATCACTTTTATTAGGAAAAGTAAATTAATATATAGAGATAAGATATAACTGATTAAAAATAACACTTTTATAAAACTTGGCATGCATGTTTATAAGCACACTCACATATATTTAGTCTTTTTTAACAATGGACTTGGAACTTTTGTGAATTAATGAAAACTTTGCATCCTTGGAAAATTTTTGTAAACACTTGAAATATCAAGGGTTGTAATTTGAAGTTGAAAAATACTGTCAACAATGATTGTGTGCAGGTGTAGCTCGAGTGGTGGGAGGAATGTTGTTATCCTACCCACCCGAGTTCAATTCTCATAAGTGACATGTTTGAGCTCATAATGACTATATTATTGTAATGGCTTCAATCCTTGTTGTTGATCATCCTTGTGCCTTGAAGATTCTAGGGTTTACTCAGGGTACCATCCTCAAAATGAGGGGAAGTACTAGAGATTTTTCCCTAGGCGTTATAACCTTGAAAATAAAAAAAATGATTGTGTGAATGTGTCAGAGGGTAATTTTTAAAGAAAAATAACAAAACTTGTCGACTCTAATACAAACACACACACTTAATCTCAAATTACATGGCTAAGAAATATATCTTGCATGCATTTGAAATCAATCATAAGTGTGGGAGACTTACAAGTACTTCTAGTTTCTAAGATTATGGGACTTGGGCATGGCTACATTTTCCTATCCTTGCATTTTTTAATCTCTTGACATGCTAGTATTTCACTATCTAACTTCCAACTCTGTGAGAATTGGGCTCTCTCTTGATTTTAAACTCTATTTCCATAATGAGGTAGCTATAGAATCCACCATTGGAGCTCACATATGAAATCCACCATTGGATCATACTTGTAAACAAACTAATTACAATTATCAAAGGAATACAATCTATCTTTGTATTCATCTTTAAAGAAGATTTTAAAATAGCCTTAAATCATTTTCATTAAGGTTTAACAATAAAAACCTATCATAGCCATATTACCTTGAATTATGGTTTCAAGAAATGCCATTTCCAAAAGTTGCAACAACTCAACATACAAGGGTAACTACCTAAGTATGTTTCCAAACAACTTGTCAAACATGGGTTCAGGGTTGTTATAAGATATGTCATACTAGCATCAATCATACACAATGGATCAACATCCATTTTTATTCATCTTCATATGAAAACCATTCATATAGTCTAAGGAAGAACCATTTAGAGTTTAGGCCATCATAGGGATGAAAAACATGTCAAGGGAATGCAATTTTATAATGCATGCATGCATTTGTCATTAACAATGTGTGCATATTCCTCATTACTATGTAAACTTGCAATCCCATGCATTCAACGTGAATTTTCAACTTGAGGCATGCATTTTCCTCAATACCTTGTTTTCATATAATTTCATAAGGTAAAAATACAACTACCAGCACAAGGCATGCATTTTTCTTCCTAGGGCGTGCATTTTTCATCATGCCCTGTTTTCATGCATTTATCCCTTTTAGGGCGTGCATTTTTCACCATGGGGCATGCATAATTTATCTCAAGGATTGGATGTTTCATAATCCTATATATATAAGATATCATCATACCAATTTCACCATTGGGCACGCATTTCCCTCAATCTAGCGTGCATTTCCCTCAATCTAGAATGCATTTTAACAAGGATAGTTTTAACAATTTGACTCTTTGTTTTACAAGGCAGTTTTTACCCTTTTTTCACAACAAGAGGTTTTTGGTCTGAAAATTCACACTATGTACTCTAAATGTAAGCCTAAGGCATCAAAATTTTTATGCCTTATTCTAGGATGGGGTTGTTACAATTTCCCACCCATCCAATCCTCATATTGTTTCCATTACTATTTTTTCATGCTAACCAATTGTCAAATAATGGAAGGATTGTAGAATAGAATTCCACATTATTGACACATTGTGTAAAGATTTAATATACTTTCTTATCCATTCCTCTTCTAAGAGAGGAATAATACATTTGATTTGTCTTATTCGTTGCATAATTTCTTATATATATACAATAATTATGTGTCTTTTCAATCAATTAGGTAAGGTAAGTACCAAGTTAAGAATAACAATTTATATATTGATACTCTTATAGATGATCTACTAAAGATATGGTTTGGCATCACTATGCACGACATCTCTATACCAAGATAATATTGAAGGAGAAGATGATGCAGATGAATAGGTAGATCTGTTAGACAAAGAAGTCCAAGAAACTGAGCCAGATGTGGATGAAAATGTTATCAATATATGATGATATGGGTGATTATGATTAGAGTTTCTATTGTTTCATCAAACCCTAATTCAAGCTTGTTATAGCCTCCACATCTAAGGATGCACGCCACACTAAAGAAATACATGTTTTTATTTTTAACTATAATTTCTGCATTTGTGCAAAATGCACGTTATGCTTCACAAAAATGCATGCTCGGGTCTTAAAACACCTCCAATTTGAGTGATACAAGTTGTTGATGGAGTTTTAGATAATTTTACACATGTCTACATATTTATATTTTCATTTGCAAACATGAAAGTTTGTTGTGTAAAAGAGTCAAATCTTCCTTGTAAATTGAGAGACCAAAACAGTAGAAAGTGACCTAATGGAAATGCTTCTATATAAATCCAAATTTAATGATATAAGTTTTTGGGTGAAATTAATAACATTCTAAATCTATCTATATCATATGGAGTGCATTTTCAAATAAAAAATGACTTCTACCTTGAAACAGGATTCAAGACTTTTTGTAAAACGAAGGGTAAAATTGTCTTATTGTAAAATATACGCCTAGGACTCGTATGAACTACAAATTGAGTGATTCAAATTGTGGAGTTTTTTATTTTATCATTTTACATATTTTTATACCTTTAGTTGTGCATTTTGAAACCAACAACCCTCTGTTGTGAATAAAGACTAAAATTTGTCTTGTCAATACAAACAAATGCATAAAAGAAAAAATGCATGAAAACATGGCATGATGAAAAATGCATGCCCTAGGAAGAAAAATCCATGCATGGTGTTGTTAATTGACAAGACTGTGGATATATTGTAAACCCTAAAGATTGCATACTAGGGTGAAATGTGCCCATAATTTAGTAAAAGGGTTGAAATATACATTGGTTTAGTATTAAATGCATAAATAAATATGTATTGTTACATTTATAAATTTGAAATTGTTGATTTTCTCTTCCTTACATATTATTGGATAATATCTCAATAGTTCTTAACTGGGACAAACCTCCAGATACTTACCATGACTACAACCTCGATCATCGTTTCATGTTATATTATGAAGGATTTGGGAAGTTATTATCCAAGCCAGAGGGTGCAAGCTACTTATGATTTGGTTATGATCTCTCTTTGTGAGGTTTGTTTTGTTGGATTACTGAGAGGGGGGGTGAATCAGTAATAACGTAATTATAATCCTTTTTCTTCAAATGTTATATCAATGTAGAATTATTATCGAATAATGAGCAGTAATAAATAAACAATCACACACATGCACAATACACCAGTGTTTTACGTGGAAACCCAAATCGGGAGAAAACCACGGAATGCTTTTTCTTATATGTCTTGAAGAATTACATTCATTGGAAGCACCAACTTCCTTTGTTTTCAGCTGCAACTGGAAGGAGGCTCCAACCTCCTAGTTTCTCAGGCTACAACCCGAGGGAATATCCAACTCCCCAAATCTCTAGCTACAACCAGAAGGAGGCTACAACCCCCAATGTTCTCTGGATACAACCGGAAGGTGGCTACAACCACCTGTCCTTGCCTCATCCTGCCACCCTGAAGTAGAAGTAGAATGATGGAACCACTGTCACACTATCACTGTGAGATATACTGCTATAAACCTGTACCAATAAGTCTGAACCATGCATCAACCTGTACCTCAACCTGTAATCAAACTGTACCATAAAAA
>ML817296.1:172175-187913 GCA_009831015.1 Picea engelmannii
TTTCCCTATTATGAGAACCTACAAATAGTTCATTTGTTTGATGAAATGCATATCGAAAATAATGTAATATAAATGTTATGGAGAATCTTAGATGGAAGGAGTGACACATAAAACATTGTCAAAATTTGTAGTGACATTTAGGAAGCCAATCATGCAATGCAAAATGTGATTCATTTAAATAGTGATGGACACCGAGATAGTCTTCCATGGTTATTTACAGAGTGACAAAGAAATGTTGCAAAATAGGTCATTAGGAAAATTAAATTTCTCATGGGATTTTATTCAAACATAAATAATATCTTAAAGAAGAAAGGTGAATTTGGTGGGGTAAAATCTCATGACTGGCATACCTTCATTATATTTCTATATTGGTATACATAATTTTAGTATTTTTTTGTTTACTTTTTTGTTACAATACGTTTTACCTCTAATGTTTATAATGATTCCTTTTTTTTTTTTTAATATTATGTTCTACCTCTATCTCTTCCAAACAATTTTGACAACAACATAAAACAAGTTACATATGATCATGGAAAACACATGAGGTAAGTAATGATTTCTATGCAAATTGTTAGTTGTAGAACTTGTTGATATGTGTTTTACTTGCAATGTATATACCTTTTTGTTGAAACCTACGATTTACTTTCATCATGTGTAGGTGGTTGTCATCTAAAGAAACCCATAAAGAAGATATGAAGTATTGGAGGAGAGAAATTCCTCGGCTAATCTGTGAACTGCAAAAGTACATACCTTCGACATTTTTCAATGTGCAAGAACACTACCTCATACACCAAGTTGAGGAGATTGAAATGTGTGGACCTGTACACACAAGGTCAATGTGGATGGTGGATAGGCATTTGAAATCATTGAAGGATTTTGTTAGACAAAGAACATGTCCTGAGGGTTCTATGGTCGAGGGATATATGGTATATCAATCCTTGGTGTATATTAGTCAGTATCTTCCTAAATTGGTAACAGATATGAATGTGCCTCACATTTGGTATGTCAACTCCATCAACAAATTTGAAGGGGAGGTCATGTTAGGGAAAGGTAGAATGAGGAAAGTGAAAGGTAATCAGATGGTAGAGATCTATAATACTTTTGATTATTCATTTTTATCTATATCCTACCTATTTAATTTTTGTTCTTCCATCAATTATTAAGCTTTACCATGGTACCTAATTATCGATGAATTGCTATTTTTTCATATAGTTGGTTGAGAGTGGGATGCACTACATTTATACATTGCACACAATATTGATTGGATGAAGGTATGGATATATTGATGTATACAATGTTATGATAGGTTATCATGGGAAGGGGTGGATACATTGGTTAAGGAGGATCGTCATAATCAATATACCAATCTTACGAAAAGGGAAATTGATTTAGCATATGGTGTAAAAGATAAACATGCAAGCATATTCACCCACACTTTTTAGTTATTTTCCATTGTATTAAAGTATGTGGTTTGTTTGTTTCTTAAAATATTTACTAAGTCTAAATATGTTTATTAATTGACAACACATTTTTATGTGTTGGACATATCGCAGTTGAAACACCACAAGGCTATGTGGTGCAATGGTCGTAAATTTCACATCAAAATGTTGGATGACAAGAAGAAAACCTTTGATTGTGGGATAACTGTAGTATTTCAGGTCACTAGTGTTTCCTCTAGAAGTGATAGGCATCCAGAGGTATATAAAAATAGATATTGTGGGTATTTGGATGATATACTTGAGTGTGACTTTAAAACCTTTAAATTAGTCTTGTTCGAGGTCAAATGGTACATGTTATAGATGAATAAATGTGAACTTTAAAGAACTATTATTGAGCATGCTAATGGACTTACCATGGTTAATACAAGTATGGTTGAGCCGAGTACATAACCTTATGTTCTTCCAAGCCAATGTGAGTAGGTCTTTTACTATGATATTCCAAGTAAATTGGGTTGGTCATACGTTTTTAGATATGATCCAAGGGAAGGCCTCTAAAGTATAATGTAGTAGAAGAATATGATATTGAAAAATAAGATGATGCAGAGAAACAAGTAGATGTGTTAGAAGAAGAAGTCAAAGAATTTGAGCTATATGTAGATGAAAATGTTCTCAATGATCATATCGATGGTGAAATTATAGAAAATGGCATTGAATATGATGTTACCATGGCCAATATTTTCAATGTCAATTCTAAATCGGATGATACAGATGTAAATTTGGATGAAGAAAAAGATCACTGATATTGAATTATTGAAATGTAGGTCGAGGTATGTGATTATATATTTTCTATGATTTATTCTCTTTAAAATATTTTCTTATATGGGTTAATTGTGTGTTGTTAAGTTTTATGCCATTTTCTATGTATCATTGGTTGGTTATAAGTCATTGAACTTGATTTCTTTCATAACCCACCAACCTATAATCTCTTAAGCCATATTGAGCATGTGATGATTGATTTTAATTATCAATCAATATTGATAATCTACCACAACTTTGTAACCCTCTACCCTTGTCCACCATAGGAACCATCTGCATGCTCCAAATTCACTACCCAAGACCTAAATGGAATATTTGAGCTACAAGTGTCATATGATATCCATTACAAGGTTTAACATAGAAAAAACAATTTGGGAGCTTTGGACATGGGTTAGGGTCAAGGGTTAGGAGTTAGGGATTGAGGGGTTAGGGGGTTTAGGGGTTAGGAGATTTCATGGTTAGGGGGTTTTAGGGGGTTATATATAACTATATAATACATATTATATAGAAATATAAATATAAATTATATTAAAAACAAATAACAAATAAAAAATAAACAAAAAATAAAACAAATAAAAAATAAACAAAAAATAAAACAAATAAAAAATAAACAAAAATAAAATAAACAAAATTCAAACACAAAAAACACTCCGGTTCCAAACTCCCAACCAAATAAACCCACTCTCAATCCCATTGACCACAACTAACGTTAATAACTATGAAGTGATCCAATCATCAACTCATTGGCTTTTCATCTGTTTTGTTTGATGGTGAAAAATGTGTATCGAATGGACATGATGCACCAAGAAGTGAGATAATGATTGGATCATTGCATGGTTCTTAATGTTATCCATTGATCATTGCATTTATTGACCCTGCCTTCCAATAAGGAGAGTGAATAGAGGAGCAACCCACTGAAATTTTCATTGGATCAACCCCACCTACTAGTAAGGAGAATGCATAGAGGAGTAACCCACTGACATTTGCATTGTATCAAGCCCACCTTCCAGTAAGGAGAGTGCAAAAAGGAGAAGATCCATCCAAGGACAAGTTGACCCCACCTATGCATCCAAGGAGGGATTGACGTAGACCCGTTGTTGATGTATATAGAGAATGTAGTTCTTGTAGTTTTTTATTCATTATTAAATGGTTTACAATGGCTATGTTTGAGTTCCATTCACTTCAATTTTACCATGTCATTCACTCCTTAGATTGCATTTGAACCAGCCACATTTATTTGGTAAAATATGGAAGTGTGCATGGTTTTATACTTATTTTGGTCTTAAGCCTTTTGTTTGTTCCTAGTTTATTTCATGACTAATACATAGTGAGATAAATTCAAACTTAAAACTCCCAATACCACCAAACCACTAGAGGGGTATGTGGAATTATATGATTGTTTTCGGAACAAAAGAGTAAATCCCAAAAAATGCTTATAAACATCTTGATACCACTTGTGATTTTGATGTCACATCACTTCTCGCCATTATATTTTGGTAGTTGAGAACTTTAAATAGGTCGATACACGTAATATTTCGTATCAAATTATCTTTTAATGTGTGGTTTCTCAAATCATATTTTAATTATATTCTTTAATATACACACGTAGTTGGTAATTTTGTAATAAGCATCAACTTCTCTTTGAGGGAAAATAACATGATAGTGAACATGTTAGTAATGGAAAAGAGCATGGAAGAGTATATACAACACAATTGAAATCTTCTCGAATCCTAAAGGTACTTCCAGTCATCTTTATTTCTCTCTGAAAGAAAATTGAAATAGAAAAAAAGGGGGTTAAACTAGGATAGGAAGTTAAAAGATGCCACTCAGAAAACAATTGAAAGGTGATTAACAACCCAATTTGGAAAATCCTTCCTCCAAACATTTTATTGACAAAGATAGGGATGTAGTTGAGACTTGTTTAGCTAATAAAACCTTCAAGGAACTTTGTTTCTAATCCCTATTATGATTTCAGGGAAATACATATGAGCTCCAAATCTGGGAATCTGGTCTTGCACAGGTTATCGTATTGTATACTTTTCATTTCCCAGAATTTGTTAAGATGCATGTTGAATGTTATGATTCTCAAAATCAGATTGTAAAAGACAAAAGTTGTCATCGTGAAATATTTTCTATTTCCCAAGTAGTTTTTTCTAAAACTATATCATTACCAGTAGGTTAGAATAAAATTGATGAAGAGGAAGTGGAAAATGTATTTAATGCCTTGCAAATGGAACAAAAGAAATCCTTTCTTATAAGGTTATTACCAGAAAACAAAGATATACCAAAACTAAATTTTCCATTATATGCTTCATTATTCAAACAATCATTGAAAGACATAATCTCATTGGTGTGCATATTGTCAGGATATGAAAATGATATTATTGTGGATGAAACAATTCTAGGGTTTATTTATAAGTTAACGCAGTTAGTCAGGTTCAACTATGTTGGTTTTTTATCTGATGTAGTTCATGATAAAATGATTCAATTTGAAAAGATGAAAAGTTTCAAGCATCAATCTTATATAGTTTATATTCTTCTTTGTTATTGACCAACTTTCTTCCAACACCTCATGTTAAAAAATGAAGGCTTTCTTCCAACACCTAGTATTTGAATCGACTCAAGTTATAAATTGTCAAAGTCTTAAAAATGGTTTTAAAATTTTTGTTAATGACTTTATATCAATGGTTTACACTTTCTTATTCATTTAAGTTACACCTAGACATCCTCCTAAATGTAAACATCATCTACATATTAGTCATCAATTAAAGTTTCATGATTGGTATATTTCACAAGATCATACAATATTGAGGATTTATGGTTCAGAATTAAATCTCTATAAGCTTCTAGTCTATCTAACTCCAAGATTTTTTTCTTTAGAATATATTAGGAAAATACTAAATGTTGATTATGTACATTTTGTTTCTAAGAAAGAAAAGACATCCTTTTCACTACTAGCAAAGATTGCAACATTTATTGTTAAAACAAGAAATGTTTTTACCATTGTAGAAAATATGATGAAAAATTTCCAGTTTGAAGAAGATGTATTCCGGCCATATTATCCTTTAAAAGTGATCCTTGACATGATAATTTTAGTTGGACTAGTATCTTATACTCACCAAGTTGATAAAGAAAATGAAATCTTAGCTAACAAAGATTATTGGATAAAGGTACTACAGATCATTCAAGAACAACAATCAACATTGGAAAAGAAAGTAGATAACATGGAGGAACACATCACAATGGATACTCCACAAAAGGAAGATACGTATAAACATACTAGATGATCCCATGGAAGAAGATACCCAAGAGGAGCCTTCAACTAAAAATAAAAAATTAGATCTTGAGGTTGGACAAGAAATAAAAAAATTACAAAGTGAAAAGACTATGATTACAATCACTCACATTCCAATTTTTTATGATTTTCAAGGTATAGGAAAGGTCTCAGTTAATGAGCCTCAAAGGATATTGTAATCTCTGAGAAGGAACTTGATATTTTTGTAGAAATGAAGATGAAAAAAAAGTTGACTAAAGAAAATTAAAAAAAATTATACTCTCATATTGTTAATCAAGGCCATGCCTCTTCTAGACTGCTATCCTAAATTGATTATGATTAAGGTACAAAGAACATGGAAATTATTCAACCCAAAGTTGATAATCCTAAAAGGGATGTTATTCCAAATGAATTTGATACCACAAAGTTTACTTTTGATCTCAATAGCTTCCCACCATAAGACAAGATTGAATGGCATAAGAAAACTAGAAATATGGTGGCTAGAGATTTGATTCAAGTATCTGTTAATGTCAGGAAGTTGAAGATACAAATTGGTAAGTTAGAAAATCAATTATAGATTGAAAGGGAAACTAACAAATCCCATTCAGTTGCAGTAAATGATTTAGAGGAAAAAACTAATTTCTTTGGGAACAACAAAAGAAAATAAGGCCAACATAACATCAATTATCAAAGAAATGGATAAAGAAATTCAGAGCCTCAAAGAGAAGTTGAATATGCTTGGCACTATGCATAGCCGAAACAAAGAAGTAGTGGAGCTAGAAAAGGAGAAAGATCAAATTAAATATCAAATTCAAAGTATTATAGAAAAAAATACAAGATTGCAAGAAAACATTGAAAATTTTAATGAATAAAAAGCAGAAACACTGATGGTTTATCTTCTAAGATAGATTATTCAAGCAAGGAAAGAATTGTCAACAACTTGAGAAAAACTTCAGAGAATAGAAGTTGAATATCATGATAAATTTTCATAGAAAACTAATGTATAGGAACATTTAGACAAAATAAATAAATTGGTAAAAACGATTTATGCTGAGATAGCACAAAATGATACTGAATTGTCTGAATCTTGTCAGAAAATTGTTGAACTTGAATATTTGAAGAAGAATTATCATCGATTTTTTTTTGCAATGAAATATCTAATAGGTCAAACATTGTATATGGGATCAAATAAAATTAGTCATGCAACAATTGAGAACTCATTTTAATGTTCTACAAGAAACAAATACCTTAGAAAAAATATGAATCTAAAGGTGAAGAAAGCTTGGGAAAAGTTAGGAGATAAGGTACAAATTGCTAATGATGTCATAAAATTTGTAAATCATTTAAGCAGTGCAGATCTTCAGGTTTTGGAAATTATGGATAGAATAATCCTTATAATGGACATTAGTACAGTAAATTTCAAATAAAATTTGATTAAGTCAACTTAGAGAAAATGTCAGACAATTTTTCAGTTTGGAAAACAATTCAAAGCTAGATTTCATGAGGTCTTCTAGCTCAAGTTACTAGTTCCTTAGAAAAATCAGAGATGGTTTTATCTAGTTGAAATATATGAAGAGAATATGGAAAAAAAGAGAACAAATCATGAGCAATTTGAAGATGTAATACATCCTATCTTAGGGATAATTATATTTGAAAATTTATCCAATGAATTTACATTGCTTAGCATACTTAAAAACATCCAAAGGAATTTACCCCCTACATGTTATGATCTATATATTGAATTATATGTCACGGGGTGTAAAATGTTAAGTCATAAAATTTCAGAGGGAGATGATTGGCGAAGAATAGAAAGATTGAGGAATAAAACTCCAATATCAATATTTGATACCACATTATCTTCCACATCATCACCAATTACCATGATAGCATCAATATCAACATCCATGTCAGTCCCTACTTCCATGTTAACAGATGTGAATAAGCAATGAAAGAAAAAGAACACATGAACAAATAAATCTTGAGTTGGTTATATCAAATTTTATAAAGAGTTAATCAATAATGGTCAAAGAAGAATATATAATTAAATGAAGAAGTAAGTAGAGGGCATCGTTCATAGGAGGTGTGAACCTACTTCAATAGTCTTTATGATCATTTTTGTATTTGAGTATTAGTCTAATGATCTTTGTTACTTCATAGAGGATTCATCCCCTATTTGACCAACTCACTCTTAACTTCTCTTTATTTTTCTTTTTGTATAGCTCAAGCTTTGAAGTCAAAAATATTTTTTGGAACTTGCTTTCAAGAAAACCTATTTTTGTAACCATTCAAAGTTTGAATATAGATTTTGGAATATTCAACAATATTGAGAGGGGGGAGTGAATCACTATTGAACACTTTTTACCATTTTTAACCTTAAGCACATCATGTAAACTTTAACAATTAACAATGTCATTCATCACTACAAAAAAAACCATACATAGAACAAACTGATTTTTACATGGAAACCAAAACGGGAGAAAACCACATAATTTTTTTATAATATGATGTTAGGATTCATTCATAGGAAGCACCAACTTCCAATATTCTCCAGCACCAACTGGAAGGAGGCACCAACCCAATTATTTGCAGACACCAACCTAAAGGAATATCTAAATCCCTGATTTACCAACAACCACTGGAAGGAGGCACCAACCCCCTGGGTTTACCAGTTCCAGTTGGAAGGAAGCACCCACTCCATAAATCACAAGCACCAACCTATTGAATGAAGACACAAATATTCTCAACTGAGCACCAAATCAATAAGATATCACCAATCCAAGATCTTCATACACATAGTACTTCTTACTTCACCTACTTGCTTCATTCTGTAGACAATCCTTCAAACCCTAGAAAGCCTCATAGCATCATTCCTAGAATGTAATCACTGACGATAACATAAATTCATGAGAACATCACAACTCAAATCTGCAAACTTGTAAGATTCACCACAAGCTCAATTTTCCATTTTTTATTTTGAAACTTGGACCTCAGATATCAAGATATTTTCTCCTTCTAATGCAATAATTGGAATTCAAATTGGACTGACCAAGCTTCAGATATAATATTTTTATCTCGAACACTTGTTTGGGACTAGTTTCTGGATTAGTCACAAGCCCTATCTTCCAAAAAACATAACTTCATACTTGTAATGAATCATGATATAAAACTTGTACCCAATATTATTTGATATCTTCTATGAAATTCCTCTAATTTTCACTCCTTTACTCATCCCCAAACAAAATTTATACCAAAAATGGAAATATGACTCATTTTGAAGAATAAAACCCTAGTTGTAAAAACCTCAACTTCCACTGAGTATAAATCCAAACATGTAATGATTAAAGACCTGAAACTCATACCCAAAGTTATTCTCTATCTATTTTGAAACACCTCCAAGTTTCTCTATCTGAATCATTCTATAAAAAAAAAATTATATCAAAAATTCCAAGATGTCCTTCAAAGAAAAACTGTAGAACAAATTTTTACAAGACTTCATCTTCCTTTGGAATTTTTCCCTTCTTAAGATAATCCATTAGACTTATCTTGCACACCATAAAGACACCCCAACACCTTGAGAACACATCAAACTTGATATATCCGTTGGTTTCTCTAAAAATGTGAAATTCTATCATGTATTTTTAGTAATTATGTCCCCCCAAATTAGTTGAGTTGACCTCAATGTTTTGGCTGGGTTGTCGAACGGAAAAAATTGTATCTCCTCATTCCTAGGGAGTTAGAGGGACTTCCATATACCATTAAAAAGATATCGGAATAATATTTCCAACCATGTAATTTTTTCTTCCATTTGAGTTATTTATGTAGGGTAAAAATTCCCTCAAATATAGGGTATCGAAATTGACCAAAAATATACCTTCAATAATCTTCATCTTCCAATCTTTATCTTAGACATCTATAGGCTTGTAATATTTACCTTGGACATCTTGTGGGCTCAATTTGTGTACAAATTAAAGTGGGCATGTGGAAACAACCACATGTTATCTCATCCTGTGAGGGCCATGCTTAAAATTTATGCCATAAGGGGACCACTTTGGATTTATATACATTTATGTCAAGGTTCCTTCAAGTCACTTCAAGACTTCTTCAAGTGGACACATCATTGCTTATTTAGGGGATTCTTTAATTTTGTTTGGCATTGACTTGTCCTCATGGCTTTACTATTGCATGTTGGCTTCTCAAGGCTTCATCAACATGTCTTTAAGGCTTCTTCTCTTGGCTTCATGGCTTCAAGGATTCTTTACTTGGCTTCATGGATTCAAGGCTTCTTCACTTGGCTTCATGGATTCAATACTAAAAAAATATCAAGACTTCTTTACTTGGCTTCATGAGTAACATCCCAACCATTACGACCCATAAACAACGTACAACACGTAATTTTTTTAAAAGCATTAGGAAATTAACGTCAACAACAAAAATCATAGAAACACAATTAGACGACATCAAATGTATGAATTACATGTGACACATCATCGTAATCAAATCACATCGCAACCAACACATCCACAATTTAGTAACGACATATAATCAAGCATCATTATAAATGAATAGCAACACAAGGTAACAACATCACCCACTACTCATCATTGAAATAAATAACAATGAAATTAACCTGTCAACGAAGGGTAGCGACACATAAACATAAATAACATAGAATATTAGCACATCATGAAAGCTTGAAGAAAATTACAAAAACATTCAATCATATAAAGAATATAAATGACTACACGCCCATCCTACCCTACAAGGTTTGGACCTCTAGGACACATAAGCAATGCTCAAGCCCATGTTCCAATTGATTTTAACCATTTAAGGTCTCAGGGTTGCCGATTTTTTTGAGGAAGAAGGAGGTGTCTACATCCCACTAGCACAATCAATTCCAATCTATCTATGCTAAATTAAAACATCAATGATAATCAATTACATCAATCCATCAATCCTAAACCACAATTAAACATGACGTGTGCGTAATCATTCACATAACATATCATAGACCACATTAAATCCAAGGGGCAAATCAATTATCAGTTATTAGTTATATTGTGTGTGAGCATTTATTCAATTAATCCATCATTTACACATCACAAATCAAGACACATGAGATATAGACTATATTTTGCAAGGTGCAAGAGAATATAGTTAATAATTCAACCATACTTCAACAATATTTAAAGGCGCAATAGTAACCAATTTCTAATTCAATCATGCATCATCAATATTATATGGTGCAATAAAGATCCATTTATTAATCCATCAAACATTATAAAATTTAATGGCACAAGAAATAACTGTTAATCAAATGCATTACAGTGTAATTTATTTCACACAAGATGTCTAATGTCTACAAACCATTCATTACATTATCCTTGTAATGCGCTCAAGAAGTCTAACTACTTAACTAGTTATACATCATCATTAAATTCATAGCAAAATTAATCTATCCACCTTAACTTCAAGGCACATGGGAATCATCAAGCTTATCCAGGTGCAAGGCAATTACTGATTTTAATTACATGGTGTGAAGTAAAACAATTTTTAAATCGAACATACATTCACCTAAATAATCATATGAGAAAAAACACTAATGGCACCATAGTAATACATTCTGAAACACTCATTCGTCATTTTCATATTTTAAGGTTGCAAGAGATCTAATCAAACATGGAACAACCAATCATAACAAGCACTATGCAAGGACTTTGAGCTACTTACATATCCAATTTACACACTAAAATAAGGTCCGTCATGTGCAAACAATAGAGCCATATTATGTTAACTTATATAATCATGTATGAGGAACTAAATAAATTAATCTTCGACATTAAGGATGCAACTGAAATCAAGGGAATTAATGACGCATGGCCTCATAGATTAAGGTAAGGAAAAAGGGCAAAGGACGACACTCGAATATCTGGGTAAACACACTACACAAACTCAAATTTATGAAGGATTTTATATCACAATTCCTAGGAGATGTATATGATAAAAGTGAATTAACAAGGCAAGCAGAATAAGGTAAGCGAGGTAATACCAACTGCAAGGTAAAGGACTGATAATTACTGCAATAAGAAATTAGGATTGCAAGGTAAATAAAAATTTAAATGGGATCTGCCTACTTGTAACTGTGGTTAAATGTACACTTCAAGGTTGAGAGCACCAAACAGATTACATCATAGGCACAAATTAAAAGCACCAAGTAAGCAATGTAAAACTCCAGGATTTCCCTTCCTCAAGCACGCAAGCATCAACACCGAAAAAAACAACACATGGAAGGGAAAGTTACCATGCAATCTAGTAGCGGATAGACACTGAGCTCTTGGCACAAAATTACAGTGTACGAAGGTGGAAGACGTTGATCCTTGGGAAAATAAATTCGTGGGTGAGAAGATACTCTTTCTCAGATGAAAATCGCTCATAAAAACTCATGAGTTTCCTTTTGGGGCTGGGCGCATGCCCTGGGAGGAGTTCACTCGGATAAATCTCATTTCAACTCCATAAATCACTACAGTAAAGAAAGTGGAGATGAAGGGAACACTTGAAAAACAATAAGGGAGAAACGCTACTTGAATTTAGAGAAAAAATTGTGCAATAAGGGATAAGGGTTCACTAAGCATGGTAACTAAAATCGTTGAGTAAAATTTTTTAAAACGTTGAGCATGAAGGGAAAAATTTATTGTGGTAAAGAGTGGGAAATTCATAGTGTTATGGAGGGACATTCCTATTAGGATATTTAGACACTTAGGAGTTAGTAAGATCTACTTGGCCTATTGTGTTGTTAGTTAAAAGTGTGTTTTCTAGTGTTTTTCTTTAGTATGAATTAATATGCATTTGTAGTTAGGAAATCTGATGGTCACGATATGTTCCCAACATAGAGTGATCCGACGGTTCATACTCTCCTCGATATTAATGACCATTGATACGTGGCTTAACACCTGATCGGTCCATGATCTCTATTTAAATATCATGGAGGGTCATTTTCCGATGATTGATTGTGAGAAAATGTCTTGTAAAATCTCTCTGTAATCTTTTTCTTTTCATTAATAAACTGCTCCAAGTGGCTGCGTTGGCTAGGGCGGTGGATGTTTCCCTGTAGGGGTTTTACCACATGAAAAAATCGGTGTTTTGATCTTTGATCTGGTTATGTGAGTGGTTACTGAAGGTGTTCTTCCTCTATTGGAATACCTGTGTTGTCGAACATGGTATCAGAGCATGTTTGAAGACCCACTCCTATTGAAGATCAAGATCATGAAACCGAGTTGCCTCATCTCCACTTTCTGTCATTTTCGTACATTTATGGGCTGAGAAGACTATTCCATTGCGTCTAGAGTGCTCTTTTCAGTTAGGAACACTTTTTGTTTCACTCAAAAAAGTTTTCGTTTTCCCAAGATACAACCATTACAGTCAGATCCGGAGGTATAAAGCTTGAATACACATTTTTTTAAATTTTTGCAGAGCAGTATTTTTGTTTTATTTAGTTTATTTATTTATTTCTGGGTTTCTACTCTTTTAGATCTGTGTATGCTCTTTTCCCTGCGCCCTATCTCGAAAAATCAGAAATAGATAGGAAAAGGTGCATCTTCCGAGTAAGCTAACTGAGATCTAACCCTTGTTTTCATTGAGAAGTGAAATTGTTTTCTTGTGTGAAAAGAGCTTTTTTTTAGCATGCTCTCCAAGGCTGTCTTCCACAACAACAACAAAACACCCCCAATCCTCCTTCTTAACATTACAATATGTTTTGCTAGATCATTTGATTAAAATTTTCCTTATTAAGTAAGAGGTCTTGAGTTCAAGTCTCTCTTTTGTTACCTTTTTTGAAAAAGTTCATGCTAAAATTGTAAAGTGTATTTCACTTCAAGTATAAAAGTGAATCACTATAAGTAGCTTCAATATTTTATTTTAGAGTTATTTATTTTGCATGCAACTTTTTTCTTATAAAGTAACTTCATTGTAAAAGTGATCCCCACTTCTCTTTATAAAAGTGAGTCACTTCATAAAGCAACTTACACAATCACGTGGTCATTTGGTTACCGATTGTGCCTTTTTTAAAAAGGGCATAACTCTAACATCGGAAGTCCATTTTCGGTGCAATTTTTTTTAAAACTGCATAACTTTTTGAGATATTTCCATCCAAATCATCAGTTTCAGTTTTTAAATCCACATTATCTGCATATTTAATATGGCTTCTACAAGTACTGTCTTGCTTACCAGCAACAACTACTTCTAATGGAAAACTCACGTGGAAGATTTATTAAGAAGTAAAGGCTTGCACTAGATTACCTTAGGAAAGGAAAAAAACCCCACTGATGCTAATAAGAAAGCCAAGTGGGATAATAGGAATGACGAAGCATGTGGAATAATCATAATTTCCATCTCTCCTGATTTAGGGTACCACCTTCAAGATATTGATGACCCCAAAGAAGCTTGGAACATGATTGAATCTGTGTTTGGTAAACTCAACATTATTCGAGCACAACACTTAGAAAATCAAATACTGACCTTGAGTCCAAATGATTTTTCTTGCCTTGGAGACTATCTATCTAGGTTTAAAACACTCAGAATTTTATGTGAAGAATGTAAGATAAAGATGGAGGAAGAACGTTGCATCTATCTTATTATTTCTAAGCTAGGTAGTGCATATTTTGTGTTTGTATCTACCTTTTATGACATGAGAGAGGATCTAGGGGAAGAAGCTTATGAAACACCCACTCTTGAGTCCTTTTGTGCTTCTTTGATTTGAGAGGAAGATAATCTTGTACAATTTGGAGTGATCAACACTGCAGGCCCCTCCAACAAAGCCTTAGTTTCCCAGTAGAAAGATAAACCCAACTATCCCAAGAAGCAACATCCTTGCTACAACATCAAACAACATAAGGGTCCAAAACCTACTCAGACAACTTCAGCTCCTACTGGTGACAAAAGAGAAAAATATGAAAGTAAGAATACTAACAGACGTTGCAACTTTTGTGATAAAGATGGTCATGATGAGTCCAAATGTTTCAAGAAGATGGCAGCTTTAGAAGCAACGATGAAGAAGCACAACATCAATATTGATTCTACTTCTTCTTCTCACAGACATGCACTTTCTGCTTCTGGTTTCTCCTTCAATTCAAATTCTACTATTACTTCTTCTTCTGATGAGTGGCTTATTGATTCAGGAGCATCTTATCATACGGCTAAGGATAAAGCCATATTTTCTGCTCTAAATGAATGTAACACCAAGAAAATATTTGTTAGTGATGATAGATCTCTTAGTGTTGTAGGATCTGGAACAATTCAAGTAGATAAATGGGCATTTCAATGATGTATTATGTGTTCCAAGTATTTCTTGTAACCTTCTATCAGTATATCAAATCACTCATTTAGGTGAAGGTAAAACCATCGAGTTTTCACCTCACCAAGTTGTAATCAAGGATCTAAAATATCCTAAGCATGTTCTTACAACTGGAATTGTTGATGATATTACCAGGTTGTACAAGTTTGACAACTTTGGGTCATCATMTTTTTTTTCTCAGAGTGATGACTTGAGCAAACTTTGGCATGAGAAATTTGCTCATATAAACTATCGCTCATTGAAACAACTATGTAATCAATAGATGGTGACTGGTCTTCCTCTTGTTTCATGCAGAGATGGTGCTTTTGCTGGATGTGTTCTTGGAAAACATCATCGGGACAATTTTGACAAACATGCCTCTTGGCACACCTTGGGTCCTTTGCAGCTTGTTCACAGTGATTTGTGTGGTCCACTTTCTTCTCCTTTCTAGGTGCAAGTATTTCTTAAATTTCATTGATGAATTTTCCAGACGTACTTGGGTTTACTTCTTAAAACTCAAGAGTAAAGTTTTTGACAATTTTTTGGCCTACAAGGCCCTTGTAGAAAATCAATCTGGACATCAAATTCAAAGGTTAAGAAAAGATAATAGAGGCGAACATGTGAGCAATAATTTTACAAGCTACTGCACTACACAGGGAATCCAAATGCAACACACTGTTCCATATACACCACAACAAAATGGTGTTGCTAAGAGAAAGAACCGAACATTAAAAGAAATGGCTAATTGTATGACCCAATCTAAGAGATTAATTCTAAAGTATTGGGAGGAAGCCATCAACTGTGAAAATTACATAGTAAATTGCACTCCCACAAAGGCTCTTAAAAGTATAACACTGGAAGAAGCTTGGACTAAAATTAAACCA
>ML817296.1:198801-211450 GCA_009831015.1 Picea engelmannii
GCCACAGGAAAGTTGAAATGATGAAATATGAAATAAAGGCAAGCTTATGAAGATCATTCAACGGTGCAGATGAAACTGAAGGAGATTGGAGGGATACTATTGCACGACACAATGCACCTGCCAGAAACTAGTGATGAGTTCTACCAGAGGACTCGAAGACACTTCGAGGTGATTGATAGAGGAGGTGAAAAGTCTCAAGAGATTAGATAGTAGAACAAAGACTGTTCGTGGAGGTGACTGACAAGTGGATGAACATTGAAATTTGTAACTGAAGTAGAAAGTATAAGCTCGACTATGCCAGAGAAGACGAAGAGTCTCGATGGCCAGAGAGGCTGAGGAATCTCAGCATGACATCCAGTGATGTTGAACGCATGGGAAAACTGCCAGAGAAGCTGAGAAGTCATAATGATGATCAGACAGAGCACTCACTGTGAAGAGATGCAAAATCATTGCGCATATGGCATGCACAAGGTGCACAGAAACTAGATGAACACAGCACAGAGAAGTGATGAGGTGGTTGTTGTTGAGGTGAAGTAATGCAAGTGTGAAGAAGTAAAGGGGTGGTGCAGCAACTAAAATGGACAGGAAACAAAATCTCCATTGAATGGGAATGGCACACAGAGCACAAAAGGTAGAAGAACAGAATGGGAAGCGGATGCATGCAGGAAGACAGTGAGGAAGACTGAGTAGAAAAATCTTGCAGAACAGTGATGAGATTGGTAAGCTTTTATTGAACACTATATCACTGTAATAGGTTTCATTATTTCATATTTATAATCCGGGGTGGTAGGGAGGTGCTAGGGAGGACTGGTGTCCTTAGAGGTTCAAGTGGGTGCTTGAACATAGGGAGTTGTAGCTTCCTTATAGTTGGTTCTAGAGAAACTAGGGAGTTGGTGCTTCCTTCTAGTTGGTGCTAGAGAAACCAGGGAGTTTGTGCTTCCTTCTAGTTGGTGCTAGAGAAATCAGGGAGTTGGTGCTTCCTTCTAGTGGGTGCTAGAGAAAACAGAGAGTTGGTGCTCTCAACAAGTTACAGCTTGCAAAAATAGAGGTTGTAGCTTCACAATGAGTTGGTGCTCATATGTATGATAATGTAAATAATGTAAATAATACTTATCATATAAAGAAGAAGAGGTTTTTACCCTGTATGGGTTTCCTTGGGAAATATTTGTCTCTGTGTTTCTCATATATGTGACTGATGCTGAATGTGCCATTCTTTATTTCCCTGTATTATTGTGATCATCATTGAGTGCCTTGTAAAGATTTTAAAATAAGCATAATTGTTTAAGCACGGTAACAACTGATTCACCCCCCTTCTTAGTTGTTCAACATGTTTCCCCATAGGGGTTTTACCACGTGAAAACATTGGTGTGTTGATATTTGATCTGGTTATGTGAGTGGTTACTGAAGGTGTTCGTCCTCTGTTGGAATACCTGTGTTGTCGAACAATTCTGTTGGGTGAATTTTAGAATGGAATTATTTGTAAAAAAACCAAATCACATAACATTAAGGGCACAAAGGCTGTAAGACCAGGAGAACGCAGGGCCAATTAAAAATGTGTTGCCAAGTAAAAAAAATAAAAATAAAAACAAAAACACAGAGCATCTCGCTACTCATACACATTGGGCAATTTTAGAACTAAAAGCTTTGTAAAAATGCAAAGATCTATCCCTGGTAAACATAAATTGTAATATAGTTACAAGGAAAAACGTGTGGCTTAAAACACATGGATTCTCCTGAAAAAATGCAAAGGTAAATCGTTTTTTTTTTGCTGGGAAATTTTAGAACTAAAAGCTGTGTAAAAATGCAGAGATGTATCCATGGTAAAATGCAGAGTGTGAGATAGTTACAAGGAAAAACATGTGGCTTAAAACGTCTGCATTTTCTTGGAAAAACCTAGAGGTAACTCGTTTTTTTTTAATGGGAAGTTTAAGAGCTAAAATTTGTGTAAAAACATAGAGTGTAAGGTAATTACAAGTTGGGAAAATTCCCCATAGTGAAAAATCCATGACAATGAGCCTACGATTTTACAGTTCGAAGTGTAGAATGTTGTGTAAAAAGAGAATAGAACACTGGGTGAAATCGTTTGGGAGAAAAGCTAAATTTTACTGGGTGAGGGTGCCAAAAAATGTGGATGTAACCAAGGATTAAGAGCGTGGGCTTCACCAGGTAGGAAACAAAACAATAACTCCATGCTGAAAGCATATGGTAGGGAGAAAATTTATCATGGAGAAACTAGTACAAGGATGGGATTACAACAATGGCATGCTTAATTAAATCTCAAAAATATAAAACCTTGATTAAAATTTCCCACAATGTGTATGAAATAATATCAGACAACACTTATCTCATTTTAGGATTATCATAACCGGAGGCGAAGAATCCAAAGTTGTTGTTTCGTGCTTGTGCTCCCTCCTATCCCCTGCTTTCTAACCATGAAAACCTCACCAGTACCTCCTAGCCAATGATAGGGGTACTCTTATCCCCTTTATCCCCCTGAACCGCAAAGGGGACACACACAACAAAACCAGAGAACTCTAGCTCCCAACTCGCCTTGCAAGGTTGAGATGCCACTCTCTCACTCGAGTTGGGTATCCAAACTCCCACAAGAAAAATCAGTCAAAGGAATTCTAGCAACATAACCTTACACATACCAGATATGATCCATTCCTCTTCTCTGCCACTACTTTTATAGAGTTCTTCTTAGTGACCACTTGCCAATTGCACGTTAAATTCATTTTATTAAAAATTAATTAGGAAATACTCTCCCCCATACACTTGTCACCTGATCCCTTAGTTGAACCAGAAATTCATTTATTTAATTTAATTAAATGTCAATTTCCCTCACCCATCCTAAAAGCACTCCTAAAAATGCTCCTTGATGTCCCTTTATTCCCTCTATTTCCTTTTAATCACTGACGCCTTTCTAAAACTTAGTTGTATTTTATTTAGGAAGGTTCTTTAGTTAGAATAGACTATATTTCTTTCTATGTTTCCACATTCCTTTTTACATTCATTTCCCTTCCTTTATAAGTTCCAATTTAGCATGTCTTGCACATAATTAGTAATTTAATCTTTAGATAAAATATTTCTCTTTTAAATTCTTAACTTGTTTTTTCTTCATCCCCCTTTTATTAATTGATTATTTAGTTTTTAGTCTTCTTACCCCATTTAGACCTAGGCTTAATTTTCAACCAAGATTAGAATTTTTTTTAAGGGAATTTTATACTTAATAAAAATTACTCATTTAACATTTATTTTAAGGATGACCCTGTCAAAAAAAAATATTTTTTTCTAGGCACCTAGGTTCATTGATTCACCTTTATTAAAATCGCAACATTCCCTTCAAGATGCACTACATGCTCCAATGGTTCCACTCGCATTTATTCATGTTTTATTTATGCGACATTCCCTTCAAGACGCCCTACGTGCTCCAAAGGTGCCACTTGCCTTTGACTGATTTTGGTAGTTGTCCAACCATTGGAGTCAATACTCCATTAGGCGACCTTGTGAGAGACTAAGGGCCTCTAAGGAATATGGACCCTACCTTATTTCGCGCCCCTTAGAATCTTCATGAGCGACTATCTCAAAATGCCCTCATGACATCGAACTAGGTAATCATTAAACTACAATTCGAGAAATGGAGAGGGTGCTAGTAGGTATGCCAGGGATGCTGCCACACCTCTCCCTCAATATATGGTTGTTTTGCATGGCCCATTTACTCCTAATGTGAGTCTAATTAGCAAGAAATCATCCTCATGCATCCATCAAAGAAACACGTCAACAATTCATAAAAAACATCATAATATACCCGATCATATGTCACATATGCATAAATAGAAATACCCAAACCATATATAGTCCACTCCCTGACTCGATCCGGAGTCCAAGGAGGTCCACCAATGCCATCAGCATCCCCAATCTATCAAGTGTCCTGCACACTCACGAGAAACCCGTCAATGGCACCTATCTATACATAGATATCAAATAAAATAACATCATAATCCATAAGCATCATCATCGGAATCCATAAGTGAAACAGACAACCATATACTAAACCGTATCACTTGCATGCAAGTTTCCTCAAAGAATAAGTCATATCATGTGCGTGCAAGAGCAGGATGTTACATACACCCCTTCTTGTTTTAAACTTTGTCCCGAAGTTTCAGAGTGTATAAATGCAGTAAATAAGGTATCTAACAAGGTCTAAATGTCTGTCTATCAAACAAAAATGAAAACTGTTGGCGCATAATATATGCGTCCTCCAAGGTAGTCAAGTGTGGATTATAATTGTCCCACTGGAAATTGACCTGATCGATTGTTTGACACCTTAGTTGTCGAATGTGATGGTCCAAAATGAGGATGGAATCTATCGTGAGCACCCCCTCATCTGATACCTACAAATAACTCATGTCAATCACATGTGTAGGATCTCTAACATAATGTCTCAAAATAGATACATGAAAAACATCATGCATATGCCTCAAATAATCAAGAAAGGCTACTCAATAGGCCATGGGCCCTTTATTTTCCACAACCTCGAAAGGTCCCATGAACCTAGGAGAGAGTTTAACACCTTTTCCAAACTTGATCGAACTCTTGTGCGGTTTTACTCGCAAGAAGACTCGATCACCAACTTCATAACTATGATCAACACGATGCACATCAACATAAATATTCTGCCAATCTTGCGCTTCTTTGATCCTTTGTTGTATCGTTTGAATTTGTTCTTCCATTTCTTGGATCGCTTCTATGTAATGTCCCCACTTTGAGACATCATGGTATTACACAGTGTTATGATACCAGGGTAGCCAGGTGGATATTATAGCGAGTACAAGAGATATTGAGGGATATTTTGGGGTATGTCTTGCATCGCTCATCCTATTTCATCATTATGATCCATTCCGTATAGATTGTCTTTGGTTCCATTGCATTCTGACGATTTCCATGATTTTGAGTATTTTGAGCTATAGGTTAATTAAATTCACTGAAGAGGTCATTTTGGGCACAATACTTGGAGGAACCTCTCATTGGAATCGGGAGGAGAAACACTACAGGATAGGATTATGAAAAATGAATTTCAGTGGCCACGGAAGACACAATGAGAGATAAGGTGTTTTTTAGAGGTAAAAAGGTTAATTAATTAATTAAAGTGATTTAATTAATTAATTAATAATTAGTAAAATGAAAGTCACTTTGGAGGGACAAGGTGATCATGAAGTATAAAGGAGAGGAAAGGGCCTCTATTCTCTCATGCATGTATGATTATCTTTTGATATTCGGCTTCTAGCTAGTGAGCCCGTACCTTGGGGGTTTTGAGGGTTTTGACTTAACAAACCCTAGAGGACGATTCAGTGGTGAAAGATTCCACCTAGCTTGTCCCAAGCTTGGTATCGGGGATGAAATACTCCCCCAAACTATTCTAGTTCAGATATATTCAGTGTAGGAGGGTTCTACACTAGCCACAGGCACAGGAAGAGAGGGAGGGTGCACCATTGGGAGTTTCCAGCAAGGGGGGCGCACCATCCATTGAGGGAAGTTTGTTGCAGGTGATTGGCATGGATTCAAATATTATAGCACCTGGGTTTTCATTGCAGGGTATTGGACATCAGATCTAGTCCATTCAAGAGGAGTTTTATGTGCCCTTTGATTTATTATATGCATGGGACGAATTGGAGGAGAGGAGCAAACTTCAGAAAGTGGTTTCAGTCATTTTCTAGCTCAGATATTCACTATTTCGCTTGGGACTTCACCAATGAGGTAACCAAGCCTTGATCTATCATTCTAGTAGTTTTTTGGAGCATTTGGAGGCATATAGGAGGGAGGCCGAATGATCTAGGGTTTCAGGCATCCAAGGGGGCACACCATTCCTTGGAGGGAAGTTAGATCTATGGTTTTGAGATGGATCTTGGAGTTTTGAGCACTTGGGTTGTTCTTGCATTTACCTGATCTAATGTTTGGCATATTTACCGGAGGTTTTGGACATCTTTGGTAGCATGGTCAAATTGTTGAGGCTATTCAGTGTTCCAGCAGGGTGTGGCATCTTCCAGCTTGGGGGTTTGGCACTCCATACGGCATAGATCTCATTATTGTATTGGTCTTCATTATTGTTCATCCTTTGGAGGATTACATTGTCTTATCAGAGCATTTTTTAGAAGCTCTTATTGTGTTTATTAGATCCATTTGTTGATCATTCCAGATCTACATCATTCTTGTATTCAATGGCTTCTTCTATCTATGAATAATATCAAATCTAAGGTATTTTGGATTGTCTATCATATTTTTGATCTTGCATATGGTTGATTTATGTTCCATTACTATATCTTATTTTTTATTGCTGCAAACACACGTTAAAGTCATCATTATAACCCTAGCGCAATCTAAGAGACAATAATAAGCAAAGTGTTTGACGAAATTCCACAACCAGTAAAAGTTTAAAATTCATGCAAGAAGTGATGTTCCTGGAATATTGGCTTGGGAACATTACATTCTAGTCCTACCAAGACCCTATCCTCAAGTCGATCCCAACTCAAAGGCATCCGAAATGGTCGCCCATAAAGAAACTTGAATGACGCCATCTTAATGGTGCTTTGATAGTTGTTGTTGTATGCAAACTCTACCAGTGGAAAAAACTCCTCCCAACACTTCTATTGGTCCATCACGTACATACACAACATATCTTCCAAGATTTGGTTTGTTCTTTCTGTCTTCCCGTCTGTCTCTGGGTGATATGTGGTACTAAAGTTAAGTTGGGTTCCCAAGGCCTCTTGGAAACTAGTCCAAAATCATCCTATAAACACTAATCCTCGATCAGATATGATCCTCTTAGGCACACCATGAAATCTCACTATCTCGCTGATAAAAAATCTAGCTATGTCTAGCGCTCGATACGTCGTACACACAGGGATAAAATGTTCACTCTTCGTCAAAGTGTCAACTACCATGAAAATCGAGTCATGCTTCCTTGCCGCCAGTGGAAATCCAATAATGAAGTCCAGCAAAATGATCTCCCATTTCGATTCTGGAATAGCATGTGGTTGTAGTAATCCTGGCGAATGTCTATGTTCAACCTTCACTTGCTGACATTCTAGACATCTTGCCTCATAGTTGACTATGTCTGACTTCATTCCTTTCTAGAAGAATAAGGGTTTAAGGTCTGTCCTCATCTTCGTGACTCCTGGATGAGCCATGTACACTACTCTACGAGCTTCGTTTAAGATCAAACTTCTCAACTCATCGTTGGGCAGTACATAAATCCAGTTATTATATCTTATTAATCTGTCATTGTCCATGGTAAATATCTCAAATTTTGGTACCAACATGGTGTCTTGTTCGATAAATTCCTTAATCTCCTTATACCAGTCATCGTCACAATGTATAGTTAGAATATTTTCATGAAGATTCATCTGAAGAGGTATCACCGAAAATATGCATGGTCTCTGACTCAATGAATCTTCCACTTTGTTCATTGTTCCTTTTATGTAGGTAATCTCAAAATCGTACTTGCTAAGCAGTTTTGACCAATGCCTTTGCCACATGTTCAAGTCACTTTGCGTGAAAATGTGTTGAAAACCACAATGGTCTATTTTCAGTTCGAATTTCCATCTCATCAAGTAGTGTCTCCACACCCTCAGGGAATAAACAATGGCTAATAACTCCAAATCATGCATCTCGTAGTTCTCCTCATGCTTTCTTAACTTCCTTGAGATGTAAGCGATCACTTGACCATATTGCATCAAGACTCCGCCTAAGCCTTCCTTGGATGCGTATGTGCATACCAGGAAGTCCTCACCCATGTAAGGGAATTTTAGTATCGGCACTATCGTCAACAACTCCTTGAGCCTTCCAAATGCTTCCGCGCATTTCTTGGTCCATACAAACTTCTTGTTTTTCTTCTGCAATTTTGTAATCGGATTTTCTATCTTCGAAAAACCTTCGATGAACTGTCGATAATATCCCATTAAACCCATTAAGCTACGTACTTCAAGTATGTTCATCGATGCAAGCCATTCCATAATAGCCTCTACCTTTGATGGATCTACAACGATACCTTCGTTAGAGATAACATGACCTAAATAATGAATCCTCGATTGATAAAAAGAGCATTTTGATAGTTTCCCGTATAATTGATTCTCTCGTAAGCACTGTAGTACCAAGCGCAAATGTTCGTCATGTTCTTCCATTTTCCAAGAATATATCAAAATGTCATCAATGAATACTTGAACAAACTTGTCCAAGTATTCGTGGAACACCCCATTCATCAAGCTCATGAATACCCCTAGGGCGTTTTTCAGTCCAAAAGGTAAAACAATAAACTCGTAATGTCCAAAATTCATCTTGAATGTGGTCTTAGGAATGTCTTCCTCCTCGATCCATAACTAGTGATATCCTGATCTCAAATCAATATTCGAAAACACCGTCGCTCCCTTCATTTGATCAAATAGATCGTCTATTCTTGGAAACGAATATTGGTTCTTGATTGTTTTCTTGTTCAATTGATGGTAGTCAATGCAGAGTCTCCATGACCCATCCTTATTTCATATGAAAATAAAAAGTGCACCCCAAGGCGACACACTTGGATGTATAAGTCCTATGTCCAACAACTCCTTCAGTTTCATTTTCAACTCTTGTAACTTAGGGGTCGACATTCGCTAAGGCATTCTTTATATCGGTTCATTTCTAGGTTTTAATTCAATGGTAAATTCCAATTCCATTTTGGGTAGAAAACCTGTAACTCTTCTGGGTATACATCTACAAAAGGTTGCCTAGTTCTTACATAACACCATTTTCGTTCAATGCAAGAATTGCATATAGTTTTCATCCCTTGTGCATGTTCTTCTATAGTTGTAGGTAAGAGATGAACCTTAGGGAAACTCCCTAGTTTCTTCCTACAATCACTCGTCTATGTCCCTCATCATCGATCAAACTTAACCATTTCGCCTTACAGTTGAGTATCGCATCATGCGATTCCAACCAGTCCATATGGATCACTACATCATAAGATCCTAAGATCATGACGTATAGGTTGGCCTTCATGAAAAAGTCTCCCAAGTTAAGGCTACAGTTTGTAACCTTTCTTCCTACCTTCTGCTTGGCTCCTGAATCCATTTCCATGTAGCTAAAATTGTCCTATTCGACTTCCTTTACCTAAATTCTCTTTAGCGTTGCACACAAAATAAATCTCTCTGTAGCACCTAGATCTATCAAAATACTAAAGGTATGGTCAGTAATGGTACCCGGTGTCTCAAGCACAGTAGACTGATGCTCGGCCTAGTGGTTATTCACCACTACATGAATCCAACGGGCCTTGCCCAAATCTCCTACTGTAGTGTTTCCAGCTGAACCGACTGCTCTGGCCATCTCAACCAAATAGTCATGCCGGTAATGTGGCTCTCCACATGTCTAACACCCGGTCTTCGGTCTAGTACTCCTGGTCCCCAAAGTAGAAGCTGATGGACCACCATCCTGAAATCCTGGTCTGTTTTGTTGAACAGGACTAAACTATTGTTGTTGCGGGTGACGTTGTTGTTGATGTTGTGGTCCTCTATAGGGAGTTTGCTACTGAGGCACTAGTCGTCGTGGTGTTGTGAACATGGATCCTCTCAGAGTCCCTTGATACCCTGACGGATGTCTAGCTGGTGTCTGATTCAACTGTGCACCAGATGTCACATGTCCCATCGATCTTGTAGGAGTCCTTCTCTGACCCCCGCTGATGAGCTCTTCCTCAACTATGTGGGCCTTTTGAACAACATCATGGAATTTTTGAGGCATTGATAGCCTCACTTTCTCATGAATTCTGACGTTAAGTTCGAACACGAACTTGTTTACCTTAAGCTTCTTAGTGTTCAAATGTGGAGCTCACCAAAGCAACTCCAAGAAATGAGCCTCGTACTCAGGAACTGTACGACTGTCCTATCGTAAGGCATTGAACTCATTGAAATGATGCTCAATGAATTTCTCAGATAGATACCTCTCCAGGAATCACTCCTCAAATAGTTCCCATGACATGTCTTCGAAAACCATGTTCAATTGTGGCAGGAGCGTATTCCACCATAGAAGAGCGCTCTCCTTCAGCTGAAATACTGCATGCAGAATTTCATGTTGGAGGCATAGTCATGAAGTGGAAAGAACATCGCCATGTTCTCCAACCATGCCTCTATGGCTACACTATCTGTGGCACCCAAGAACTCAGGAAACTTGACCTTCTCGAGTTCTCGGTGAAAACTACCAGTACTGGCTGGGGTGCACTATGGACCCTCAGGGGGTACAAGCTCCCTGGCCTCATATTTATCCATATGGCTAATCAAGTCCTATGAAATCCTCTAAAAGGACCTCATAAACCCAACCACATCCCCCACAACTATATGTTCCTGTCCAATGACTTGTTCTTCTCCTTGGGGGTTAGACCCCTCTAGCGTGGATGCTACTGGAGGCGTTGCGCTTCCTCCCCTAGAACCATGTCGTCTGCCTCCACGACGTCCTCTAACCATGATTACCTACATAAATAAATTTTAAATTAATTAGTGATAAATTATTAATCAAGTGTTTATACAGTTGAAGATGTAATAATCCCAAGTCGTGGGGTTGAACCTCACTCAGATACCATGAGTAACATCCCAACCATTACGACCCATAAATGGCGTACAATAGATAATTTGTTTTTTTAAGCATTAGGAAATTAATGTCAACAATAAAAATCATAGCAACACAATTCGATGACATCAAATGTATGAATTACATGTGACACATCATCTCAAATCATGTCGCAACTGACGCATCCACAATTTATTAACGACATATAATCAACCATCATCATAAATGAATAATGACACAATGTAACAACATCACCCGCTACTCATCATTGAAATAAATAACAATGCAATCAACACATCAACGAAGGGTAGCGACACATAAACATAAATAGCATAGCAGATTAGCACATCATGAAAGCTTGAATAAAATTACAACAACATTCAATCAGATAAAGAATATAAATGACTACCCGCCCATCCTACCCTCCAAGTTTAGGACCTCCAGGACACATAAGAAATGCTCAAGCCTAGGTTCCAATTGATTTTAACCATTTAAGGTCTCAGGGCTGGCGACTGTTTTGAGGAACAAGGAGGTGTCTACATCCCACTAGCACAATCAATTCCAAACTAGCTATTCTAAATCAACAACATCAACGATAATTAATGACATCAATCCATCAATCCTAAACCACGATTAAAAACTACGCATGAGTAATCATTCGCATAACACATCATATACCACATTAAATCCAAGGCACAAATCAATTATCAGATATCAGTTATATTGCATGCGAGCATTTATTCAATTAATCCATCATTTACACATCACAAATCAAGACGCATGAGATATCGACTATATTTCACAAGGCGCAAAAGAATGAAGTTAATAATTCAACCATACTTCAACAATATTTAAAGGCGCAATAGTGACCAATTTCTAATTCAATCATGCATCATAAATATTCTATGGTGCAATAGAGATCCAATTATTAATCCATCAAACATTAGAAAATTTAATGGCACAAGAAATAATTGTTAATCAAATGCATTACAATGTAATTTATTTTGCACAAGATATATAATGTCTACAAACCATTCATTACATTATCCTTGTAATGCACATGAGAAATCTAACTATTTAACTAGTTATACAACATCATTAAATTCATAGTGCAATTAATCTATACCTTAACTTCAAGGTGCATGGGAATCATCAGGTTTATACAGGTGAAAGGCAATTATTGATTTTAATTACATGGTGCGAAGTAAAAAAAATTTGAAATCGAACATACATTCACCTAAATAATCATATGACAACAAACACTAATGGCGCCAGAGTAACACATTCTGAAACACTCATTCATCATTTTCATTTAAGGATGCAGGAGATCTAATCAAAGATGGAACAACCAATCATAACAAGCACTAAGCAAGGACTTTGAGTTACTTACATATCCATTTTACAAACTAAAATAAGGTTCATCATATGCAAACAATAGAGCATGTTGGATCATGTTGTCATTGATGCCAATGGTTTGATTATTTGGGAGAATGTTGGATCATATGTCATTGATGTAAATGGTTTGGTTTGATTGATGTCATTGATTGATGTCAAGTAATTGATTGATATGATGCCCTTGATGAGAATGATATATGTCCAAGTGGAAACCAATTGATAAAGATGGATCATTAGTATGATGCATTTATGAAGATGGATCAATGAGTTGTCATTGATACATCATGCATAATTTATATATATGATGCAGTGGTGAATTGATGCAAAGATGAATCATTATTATCTTATCATGGTTGATAAGGTGCACAAATGGATGAACTCCAAAGTGGTCCCCTTATGGTGAAAGCCCTCATGGGAAGACGCTTTACAGATTGAGTTATCCTAGGAGAACGATTGGAGGACCCATGTTTGTATGTAGAATAATGAGATGAAGATAAATGAAGTTGTTGGTGAAAATATCCTAGATGGATAGTGCTTGACATTCCATTTCCAGTGGTATGTGGAATGTCACATAACTCCTCACGGTTTGAGAGTTATGGTCTTATGAAGTTAGAGGACCCCCATATGAAGGCTTGAAGCCCCCAAGGTCAAGGAAGTAAAAGTG
>ML817296.1:213624-237906 GCA_009831015.1 Picea engelmannii
TGGAGATGAAGGGAACACTTGAAAAATAGTAAGGGAGAAATGTTGCTCGAATTTAGAGAAAAAGTTGGGCATAAGTGATAAGGATTCACTAAGCATGGTAACTAAAATCGTTGAGTAAAAATTTTGAAAATGCTGAGCATGAAGGGAAAAATTCGTTGTGATAAAGAGTGGGCAATTCACAATGTTACGGAGGGACATTCCGCTAGGAGAATTTTAGAATGAAATTCTATGTAAAAACACTGAATTGTAGAGCATTACGGGCACAAAGGCTATAAGACAAGGAGAATGCAGGGCCAATTAAAAACATGTTGTTGAATAAAAAAAAATAAAAATTCATAGCATCTCGCTTCTTATACATGCTAGGAAATTTTAGAACTAAAAGCTGTGTAAAAATGCAAATATATATCCCTGGTAAATGCAGAGTGTAAGATAGTTAAAAACGCATGGATTCTCCTGGAAAAACGCAGAGGTAAATCAATTTTTTTTTGCTAGGCAATTTTGTTGGAGTTACTTCACACACACCTATGATTTATTTTTCCCAAGGTTTTCCCTTGTTTATTAGTCATAATTAGTCATTATCCAATCTCCTATAATTTAGGGGAGAATATTCCACCTGGAGAATATTCTCTTTCAGTTGACACTTCAGTTTGACTAGTTGAGTTGAGTTTAGATGCTGCATTGTTTTTGTCACCATGAAAAATTGGGATCATCACCATGCTAATTCGAACTTGCCTTGGTATCATCACCAGAGTGGCGCATTATCCTTGATTCCCTAAGTTAACTCCTCACTACTCTCTGTTCAGTCAGTTAACTGAAGACTAGTTGACTAGTTAACTCAACTAGGTGGTAGTTCACTCCCGTAACTGCCTGAGAGACTAGACTAGGTGGAAGTTCACTCCCGTAACTGTTGGTGTGTGTCTAGATCACTCTAGACCACCACTATGGTGCATTGTTTATCCTCCAATCAAACTCATTGATTTATACATAGTATATCATGTGTAAATTATTCATTATTCACAATGGTTAATGAGAATTCTTCCATTCTTTCTCTCCTTCTTCTTCTTTCTCCAATTATCTCTGCAAATGTGTATATTATTGTTTAGATATATATATTTTGTGTAGTTTCAACACATTTACATGGTATCAGAGCCGATGAACTACTAAGAAAAATCTACTCCAAAATTTTTTGCAAGTACAAAAGATTGAAGACAACAAAAAGATGGAATTCCAAAAAGAATTCATTCTTACACCTTACAACTATTTTGCATGGAAGGAGAAATTATCCATACATCTACGATCCAGAGGGTTTTACAGGTTAACCATGAATACATATACAGATATGACATCATCCATAGAAAAATCCAAGTACTTAAATCGCATGGATGAGGCACTCAGAACAATTTGCAGTCTTATTTATCCCAATCTCATTTTTCAAATATCTTTCAGGTAAGACTCCCAATGAAGCTTGGAAAAACTTGGAAAGGATATTTGGAAAACATGATGAGATGAGGGGACACATGCTAGAGGTGGAGCTGCTCACATTGGATCCAAAAATCTTTGACAATATCCAAGATTTCTTTACAAAATTCAAGGATTTACTGTCGCAACTCAAAGCTTGCAGGGTTGATAAATCGACGGAGGAGAAACAAATGGCTCTCACCATTCTCTCCAAGATTGGTCTTGAATTCTTTGTATTCGTATCCACATTCCATACTTTCAGATTCACCTCTTGAGCCACCTGAAATATGCCTTCTCTTCAGGAATTTATTGAATCCCTGACACAAGAGCAAACCAAGCTCATCAACATGGGCACAATCAAAGGCCCAAGGTCACATGCATTCACTGTGCATGATGGAAGCCAAAAATACCAGAAATATAAAGATAAATATAAATGGAAATCTCATCCACATCCGAAGAAGGAAGGGTACACAAAACCCTGCACCGATGCCTCTGGATCCAAAGGGAAAAAGGGAAGAAAAGGAGAGAAATGCATGTACTGTCACAAAGGATTCCATTCAAAATCCACATGCATGAAAAAAAAAAAAAGATTCGATGTCTCAAATACTTCAAAAAACAACATTGGAGATTGCATCCCCAAGGGTGCAAAGAATAAGAAGCCAAAATATCTGAATTCCAAGAAAGGAAATTTTAGCCATGCCTTGATTGCCATCAACTCCTCTCCCGATGCCTGGATCGTTGATTCAGGAGAATCACATCACATGGATGCATCATAAACAATCTATTCTTCTTTGTATGCATGCAAAGGTCCTCCTATTCTAATGGGGGACAACTCTTCTGTTAAAGTCAGCGGAAAAGGAAGGATTGAACTCACCAACGGAAGCCTCGAGAATGTGCTACATGTTCCCAAGATTTTTGTCAACCTTCTCTCTATGTATCAGATGAGGAATTTCGACACTAGAAAGAAATTCATATTCACACCAAATTCCTTGGACATCTACAACATCCAAACCAACTCGAGGGTTTCTACTGGTGAGGTAAATCATCAGTCTAGATTGTATACATTTTTTGAATTCATTGAACCTGATTCTTCTTTACTGCTTACTCATGCTGATGAAAGTAGTAGGATATGGCACAGAAGGTTTGGACATTTTAATTTCAGATACATGCAACAACTTAGCAAGCACATATTAGTTGATGGTCTATCGGACATCCATTTCTCCAAGGGAGTATGTGAGGGATGTGTTCTCAGAAAACACCCTCAAGAGAAATTTGACAAAGGAAAGTCTCAGTGAGCTTCCGCACCTTTAGATCTGATCCATAGTGACCTTATGGGTCCTTTTCCGCATCCATCCATCAACAAAGAAAGGTTTGTTCTCATTTTTGTTGATGATTTCTCACGTTTTACTTGGATCTACTTTCTCAGGCAAAAATTTGAGGTCTTTCAACACGTCAAAGATTTCAAAGCCTTGGTTGAGACACAGTCTAGAAATAAGATCAAAGTCCTCTAAAATGATAATGGGGGAGAGTATGTAAATCATGAGATCCATAATCTTTTCCATGAGGAAGGGATCTAGTTGCAGCACACAGTTCCCTATACTTTGCAACAAAACGGAGTTGCTGAGTGGAAAAAGAGATCTCTAAAGGAGATGGCATCTTACCTGCTGCATGCAAAGTCATTACCACAAAGAATATCGGCTGAAGCACTTAATTATGCAACATACATACAAAACATATCTCCTCATATATCTTTCAAGGATAAGACCCCCTACGAGGTCTGGAGCGACCTCAAACTGGAAGTGGCCCACTTTCGCGTTTTTGGTTCATGTGCATGGGCCTGGATTCCCTCTTAAAAGAGGAAGGCACTTGATCCACAGAGCATTGAGTGCATTTTTGTTGGATACCTCTATGGTTTGAAGGGATATCGGCTTATTGATATTTCCTCGAACCGAATCATCATTGAGCGTAGTGTCCAAATCGAGGAAAGTGTCTCACATGTACCTCAACAACCACATGCAGACACCTTCACTCCTCCACCTGTTTGAGATGATGAGCATGCATATGCAAACTCTTATTCAAATGAGAGTTCTGATTCATAAGACTCAGATGATTCAGATTTAGAGTCAATATAGTTAGATGAAGATTCAGAGCATCCAGATGCAGTTGCAGAGCCAGAGAAGAGGCCCAAGTGGACACAAACTACTCTTTAGGATGCAGGGGATATCGTTGGTTATCTAGTTGATACTAGGAGGACTCGATCTAATTTTGAGGAGCCTCCTGTTGCACTCACTTCCACTGAACCATTTCCCTCTAGGAATCTTTTCTTGGTTCAGTATTCCGATCCACAGTCTTATGGAAAGGCTGGTAGAAATCCCTTTTGGGAATCCACCATGTAGGAGTAGTACAAATCCCTCCTCGAGAACCAGACTTGGGATCTGGTTCCCCTTCCTTCTGGGAGGAAACTTGCTAGATGCATATGGATCTACAGGACCATGAGTGCAACGAATGGAAAGATAAGAAGATACAAAGCCAGGCTTGTTTCCAAGGGCTTTCAGCAGGTTCATGGTATTGACTATGATGAGACCTTTGCTCAAGTAGCGAAGATGGATTCCATTCGATTGGCCCTTTCCATTGCGGTAGCCAAGGGATGGGAAGTCCATCAGATGGACGTGAATAATGCATTTCTTCATGGTGATCTCTCTTAAGAGATCTACATGGAGCAACCCCAGGGATTTATGCAGGACTCATATTTGGTCTGTCGACTGAAGAAGTCACTTTATGGCCTCAAGCAGGATCCTAGGGAATGGTATGCCAATATGGACTCCTACCTATTGTCACATAACTTTGTACATTGTAAATCAGACCTGAATGTCTACATGCTCAGGACGACTGATTCAATTCTACTTTTAATTTTGTATGTCGATTATTTTCTGATCACCGGGTGCTCGACTTCAACGATTGCTGCAGTCAAGATGATTCTACATGACAGGTTTTTGATGACGGATATGGGTCCACTACACTTCTTCCTTGGAATTGAGATCAGTCAAGATGCATTAGGCATCAAATTGTCTTAGGCCAAGTATGCACGATATCTCCTTAAGATATTTCATATGACATACTACAAGTCTTCTCCGACTCCTTTCCTATCAGGAGTCAAACTTGAGGATGGTGGAGAGACTCCACTGGTTGAAAACACATTGTATAGAGAGCTAGTGGGGAGTTTTTTGTATCTCACACACTCCAGACCAGACCTCTCATATGCAGTTGGCACAGTTTCTAGGTTCATGCAGGAGCCGCATGAGATACATTGGAAATATGCAAAGTGTATCCTTCGATACGTACAGGGCACCATCACCTTTGGGATTCATTATCCAACAGACTATACATTAGATCTCATCGGGTTTACTGATTTCGACTGGGCTAGTGATAGCATTGATCACTATTCCACATCTAGTTACTCACCCAGTCTTGGTTCCATGCCTATCTATTGGTCGAGCAAGAAGCAAGTTTCCATTTCTCTATCTTCAATCGAGGTAGAGTACAGAGGGGTAGTTAACATAACCATTCAGGCTATGTGGCTACAACATTTTCTCACTAAGTTGGGCATTCAGTTTCATCGATCGATCATCATCTAGTGTGACAAACAGAGCACTTCGAAGTTCTGCAGAGATCCGGTTTAGAGGAAGCAGACAAAGCACATCGAGATCCACATGCACTACATCCGGGACTTAGTACATGAGGGGATCATCGACTTATAGTTATGTCCTTCAATAGAATAGACGACATACATTTTCACCAAGACCTTCACTGAGCAGAAATTCCATTCTCTACGAAGTAATCTTCGAGTGAAGGACACAATTGCCTAGCAATTGTAGTTCTTCTTTTTACATACATTGTACCTTGAGGGGGGGGGTTTCCCATGATGTTTTCCCTCTTTCCTCACTTTATTTTCATTGTATCTTTTGTACTTGGGTAACTAACATGGCCTCATCATTGGGACCCAATCTTTATTTTCACCATAGTGATGTTCAGGGGGGGTGTTGGAGTTACTTCACACACACCTAGGATTTATTTTTCCTAAGGTTTTTACTTGTTTATTAGTCATAATTAGTCATTATCCAGTCTCCTATAATTTAGGGGAGAATATTCCACCTAGAGAATATTCTCTTTCAGTTGACACTTTAGTTTGACTAGTTGAGTTGAGTTTAGATGATGCATTGGTTTTGTCACCATACAACATTGGGATCATCACCATGCTAATTCGACCTTGCCTTGGTATCATCACTAGAGTGGGGTATTAGCCTTGATTCCCTGAGTTAACTCTTCACTACTCTCTGTTCAGTCAGTTAACTGAAGACTAGTTGACTAGTTAACTCAACTAGGTGGCAGTTCACTCCCGTAACTTCCTGAGAGACTATACTAGGTGGCAGTTCACTCCCGTAACTACTGGTGTGTGTCCATATCACTCTAAACCACTACTATGGTGCATTGGTTATCCTCTAGTCGAACTCATTGAGTGATACCGAGTATATCATGTGTAAATTATTCATTATTCACAATGGTTAATGAAAATTCTTCCATTCTTTCTCTCCTTCTTCTTATTTCTCCAATTCTCTTTGAAAATGTGTGTATTATTGTTTAGCTAGATCTATTCTATGCAGGTTCAACACATTTACAAATTTCAGAACTAAAAACTATGTAAAAATGAAGAGATCTATCCCTGGTAAAACACAAAGTGTGAGATAGTTACAAGGAAAAACGTGTGGCTTAAAACGTCTGGATTCTCCTAGAAACACGTAGATTCAGAGTGTGGGCTTTACCACGGAGGAAAAAAAACAATAACTCCATGCTGAAAGAATATGGCAAGGAGAAAAATTCTCATGGCGAAACTAATACAAGGATGGGATTACCACAATGACATGCTTAATTAAATCTCAAAAATATAAAACCTTGATTAAAATTTCCCGCAATGCATATGCAATAAAATCAGACAAAATTTAAATTTAAACTTAAAGAGAACAATCTCAGTTTAGGATTACCGTAACTAGAGGCGAAGAATCAGAATTTGTTGTTCTGCGCTTTTGCTCCCTTCTATCTCTTGCTTGTTAACCGTGAAGACCTCACTGGTATCTCCCAACCAACGCTAGGGGTACTCTTCTTCCCCCTTAGCCCCACGAGCCACAAAGGGGCCACACACAACACAACCGGAGAAATATAGCTCCCATCCCACCTCGCAAGGTCGAGCTACCACTCTCTCACTCAAGCTGGGTATCCCAACTCCCACAAGAAAAATCAGTCAAAGAAATTCCGACAGCATAACCTTACGCATACAAGAGATGATCCATTCGTCTTCTCTACCATTACTTTTATAGAGTTCTTCTTAGTGACCACTTTCCAATTGCACGTTAAATTCGTTTTATTAAAAATTAATTAGGAAATACTCTCCCCCATACACTTGTCACTCGATCCCTTAGTTGAACTAGAAATTCATTTATTTAATTTAATTAAATGTCAATTTTTCTCACCCATCCTAAAAGCGCTCCTTGTTGTCCCTTTATTCCCTTTATTTCCTTTTAATGACCGACACCTTTATAAAACTTATTTGTGTTTTATTTAGGAAATTTATTTAGTTAGACTAGACTAGATTCCTTTATATGTTTCCACATTCCTTCTTACATTCATTTTCCTTCTTGTCTAAGTTCCAATTTATCATGTCTTGCACATAATCAGTAATTAAATATTTAGATAAAATATTTCTCTTTTAAATTCTTAACTTGATTTTTCTTCATCCCCCTTTTATTAATTGATTATTTAGTTTTTAGTCTTCTTACCCTATTTAGACCTAGGCTTAGAATTTTTTTTAAGGGAATTTTATAATTAATAAAAATTACTCATTTAACATTTATTTTAAGGATGACCTTGTCAAAACATAATATTGTTTTCTAGGCACCTAAGTTCATTGACTCACCTTTATTAAAATCGTGACGTGCCCTTCAAGATGCACTACGTGCTCCAAGTGTAATACCCCTAGGTCGAACCCCAACTGTAAATGTAAATGAAAATGTACTTAAGTTGGTGAGTTGTTTCACATAATTTTTGTATGCACCTTCCATGGTATAGTGCGCACATGTACTGCGCACTAAAATTATGAAGTGGGCACATTCCAGGATACAACTCACAACAAAATTAAGTGCGCACGATTTTGAGTCCAAGGATCCTTTGTGTATATGTTGTGTTTATAGGCTCTAAGCCAGTTATTATAAGCTAGGAGGCTTATGTTTTGAATTAGTCCAAAGATCCTAGATGATAAAGGCCAGTGAGCCTATTTTTGTATATGTCTCATCATACCATGATAAAAGAGTATGGGGGACTAAACTGCAGTAGTTAGGGAAAGGGAGGGGATAAAATTTAAGGAAAAGGGGCTAAGATAGGGAGATTAAGACGAAAATGAATATTATATTAATATTCCTTAAAGTATAAAGTATGGATAATTATCTTATCCTAAGTTCTAAGGATGGGGACAAGTGGGCCAAAGTAGCTCCCAACATGACAAGTGTCAAGTTGGGAACATGCATACATATATCTTAGACTTAGTTCATTTTCCTATCATCCCATCATAATTCACTCACTCATTCCGCTGTACTTTGTACCTTCCTATCATTGTACCTGTATCTGTACCTATACCTGTATCTATACCTGGTTAGCTTGGGATCTAGATTGAAGAAGCGAGTTGTCAGGCCCATGGGATACTGAAGAGGCGGGTTGTCAGTCCCATGAGAAATTTCTCTCTGGGTGAGAGAATTGTTGGGAATTGATTTCTCAAAGGTGTCAAGCTGCATCTACAGGGCTCTGAGACTTCCTGTCCATCTTGTTGTTGAAGCCTGGAAAGGAAGTGGAGCAACCGAAGGACTGTTGAGAAAATAAGGGGCACACTTCTTGGGGTGGGACATGCATGTGGGGAATGAGGGACTGTAGGTTGTTAGTTTGAGTTGGCACTTGTGACAAAGTCTTTCCTTTTGTCTGAGATACATCAGCTTGGTTAGGAATCCCTTTACCCGGGTGGAGTTTAGTCCCAGCTCAGGGGTGACCCACTACTGAGAGTGATGAGAAACGTTGTCTAAGGATGGGAGGTCCGTGAAAGGTATACACACATTTGGTGATATTATTACCAAGATAAGTGTCAATTGTGTGTTAATTTATATGTTGCATTATTATTCATGTGTTTATTTTTTATTGGTTTTTCATGTGTGTGGTTTATACCCGTCTTTATATTTATGGGTATTTCCTGTCTATGCTGCATGTATATGTTTAATGTTATTTCCGTATGAATATGTGCATTTACAAAATGTATTTGTCTATTTTAAGTTATATATATAAAGTTCCACAAGATTTTCTGTGTGTGTATGTTTTAATTTGCATACAGTTCGGAATTTTTAACGTGGCATAGCCCAGTTGGATGTTGGGGATGTTACAATATGGTATCAGAGATTTAGTTTTCAACATTGAGCCTAGATGGGCCGAGCAAGTTGATTTGAAGTGAAATTCCACATAGAATTGATTTCAAAGTGGCCAAATTTCAAGTTACAAAGAGTTCATGGTAAAATAATTAGAATAAATTGCATGGAATTGGGAAAAAATCCCCAATTTCTGTTGTTAAATTCATGGGAAAATTGAGAAATTTGTCCAAGTAGTGAGATATTCCTAATTTAATATTTGTTCTAGAAAATTCAAGCCTGGAATTGGTCAAATTTGAAGTTACAACAAAGCCATGACAGATGTAACAAGATTAGTTGATTAAAATTCTCAATTCGTGAATTGAGTTTGGGAAAAATTTGTTCGAGAAATGTCAACCAACAACGATTTGTTGTTGCAGAGGTTGAATTGTTGTTATTAAGTTCAAATTGAACAAATTTCATAGTTGCAGAATGTCTACGGTGAAAATTGGGAAAAAGTTTGGCAAAAGCCCCAATTTCTACAACGAAATTCACGTGGCATTGATGCGCATAAAAATGAATGTGTGTAGGTGGGCGCACTAAAAATGCATGATGCGCAGTGAAAATCTTGTGATACGAAGAAAAATATTGGCCTACAGGTGCACGCACTAAAATTTGGTGTTTCGCGGTGTACAGTGGCATTGTGCGGAAAATATTGGCGCGCGAGTGTGGGGGCCTAAAATTTGGTACTGCGTAGTGCATAGTGTCAATGTGTAAAAAATATTGGCATGCAGATGTGTGCACTTAATTTTGGCACTGCGCGATCCAGAGTGGTAATGCACAAAAAATTTTGGCGCATGGATGTGCACACTAAATTTAGCATTGCGCAGTATGGATTGAGTGGCACATGTGTAATACTGGGATGTGTGGTGTGCACACAAATAATAATGGCATGCGTGGTGTGCACAGTATTGACAGGGCGTAGAGGAATTTTGTTGGTGCGCACAATGTGGGTATATGTTGTCGTACAACAATTTAGTTAATGGTGTGTGCGAAGTACTGGTGCGTAGTGGGGGCATACTAAACTTCGGCATGATGCGACGTGTAGAGTGTAATGCACGGGGAATATTAGCACGTGACACAAAAATTGCGTGCAACAGGTATTAGTGCATGAACAAAAATTGTGTGCAGTGGATATTGGCATGCGATACAAAAGTAGTGCACACCAGTTAATGGCGTGACAGAGAAGTGATCAACACTGGTTATAGGTGTGCAGAGAATGTGCTACCTTATGGTATTTCTGTGCATGTTAAATATGGTTTTACAGGTTCAAATTTGTGCACGTGAAGTTGTTTGGATGGTCTACAACAATAGAAAACCAATAAATTTCTGCAAAATTTAATACTGTTTGAATGCCATCTTTTTGCAGCACGTTTTTGAGGCCCTAAACAACATTTTTAGGTACTCAAAAACCCTGAGAATAGATTTTACCAAGGTGCACTCTATCTCTGCAGCTCAAATAAAAGATCCCAGAGAGATCTTTCTAATGGTTTAAATCATTCGTCAAATGGATATTTTATGAAGAAGTTACAAGACAAACAGTGGAGGGTAAATTTTAAGAACCAACTAACTTCAAAGGGCCATAACTTTCTGTTCTGGAATCAGATTGAGGCACAGGAACAATCTATGGAAAGATATTGAACCATAGAAGACATTCCTAGAGCTGAATTAAATTTATGGGCATGTTAAAAATGTTTAATATGGAAAAGAAGGTACCTGTAGTATTCTAGATAAAAAACACGAATTGACCTAGAACTTCAGTAGGCTGTAACTAGCATCCCAGAACCCAGAAAAAGGTGAAACTTGGACAAACTGTCCAAAATATGTATATGAAGAAGCCCAATTGAGATCCTACTAAAACTCCAATGGTGTAGGTGCAAAAATGTATAATTACAACACAAAATTGCACTAAGTTGAAGAGTGAACAAAAAAATTAATGGACAATTTTCAAATAACCATAACTTTGTACTCAAGACTCAAAATTGAGCATGGAAGCAGGCATTGGAAAGGTATTGGACAGTAGAATATAATTATTCACCTATAAAATTGATCCAGGGAATCATTTTTTCAAGAAATCAGAAGAAATAATTCTGATATATTATTGAAACAGAATGGTTCATATTTTCATGAAATTGTTGAAACAATTAACCTAACAAAGTTCTGTTGGGTGGACATTTTGCAGAGTTAACAACAACTAGATCAGATCAGAATCAGCACAGAGTGAATAGGTATGGAAGTTACAAAGGGGGATTATAGCTAGGAAGATTAGATCAGAGGGATGGATGTTTAGATGAGCATTGAAGGAACAAACTCCAATGGACATGGAGAAGGAAGGGATGAAAACATGAATATGGTAGAGACCATTAAAATTTTACAGAAGGATGTAAAAATCCATAGAGTTGATAATGAAAGGATTATGAGAGCCAAGGAGAAACATGAGGATTTCAATATGAATTTAATGCAGAGCTTAAACATAATAGAAAATAAATTGGATAAGGAGAGTGGCTCAAGCAAATCAGGAAGTCACAGGTCTCCTGATGAGAAAAGAAGAACAAGAAATGTTAGCAGACATCACCATCACTCCCCAAGGAATTCCAATAAGAGAGCACACAACAGCTCAAGTCCATCCCCTTTCAGGAAGCATAAGAGGTCTGGGGTGGATGAGCTACGAGGAGAAATGAACAAAATCAAACCTCCTACATTTGATGGTGAGCACAAGAAGGATGAAGATGCAGAGACATGGTTGTTGGGCATGAGAAAGTATTTTCAATTGCATAAGTATTCTTCTCATGTAGAAGGAATAATTTCCATCTATCAACTCAAAGGAAAGGAATCGATGTGGTGGGATCATCTTGTGTAGGTGCAACACATTAAAGAGAAAAATGTTACTTGGAGGGAATTCAAGAAGTATTTTGAAAATAAATATTTGAATAAGAGTTACTATGACAAGAAAATGAAAGAGTTATTTGAACTCAAACTTGGGAGTATGACAATAGATGATTATGAAAGAAGATTTTTAGAACTGTTGAAGTATGTTTCTTTCATCAAGGATGAGATAGTTAATATTCATAGGTATTTGAGTGGATTTCCATCATTCATCAGTGAAAAGATACAATATGATAAGCAAGGCCAAATTTCCAAAAATCTTGGGAAGACAAGAAGAAATTTAAGATGGATCAAAGGAAGGAGGGGACTAAGTCACCATTCTTCAAAAATAATCCTCAGGGACAACCAACTTCTAGAGAACCCAGAATGATTGAGATAGGGGTTCAAAGGCCAAGATAGCTACCTATTCAATGTTGGGGTTGTGAAGGAGATCATATGTTTAGAGATTTTGCTCACAAAGGTGAAAAAGTGAGGATTGTTCACAATGTACAACAAGCTGAAACAATGGAAGACATGGGAAAAAATGTACCAAGGATCTATGCATCTCTGGATAACAAGAAAGAAGAGTATCAGTCACATATGATTGAAGTGGAAGGTATGATCAACAACCAAACCATTGTTATTTTAATTGATTCGGGAGCTAGTCATAGTTATATATATCATAAGATGGTGGAAAGTTTGAATTTTCCAAGAAGCAAGCATGGAAACTCTTGGTTGGTACAGCTGGCTACCGAAGCCAAAAGAAAAGTTAATGAGATGGTTAAGTCATGTCTTATGGACATGAATGGACTAAACACCAGGGCAGATTTGAACATATTGCCTTTAGGTTCCTATGAATGTCTAATTGGGATGGATTGGTTGCACTAACATCATGTTATCCTAGACTGTCATAACAAGGCATTTACTTGCTTGGATGAGGAAGGGAACCTAAGGACAGTACGGGAAATTCCCAGAGCAATAACCATCAGAGAAATTTCAGCATTGCAGCTGAAGAAATGTTATAGAAAAGGGTGTCAATTATTTGCATCTCATATGGAAGAGACACCTAAAGATAAGGTGTCAAATATTAAATATTATGCAATCCAAAAAGATTTTGAAGATTTGTTTAAGGAAATACCAACATTACCCCCTAAAAGAGACATTTATTTCTCCATAAATCTGATGCCTAGAGCAACTCCAGTATCCAAGACTCCCTACAGGATGAGTACACCAGAATTGAAGGAGTTGCAAATGCAACTTGAAGAGCTCTTGAAGAAGGGGTATATACGCCCAAGTGTGTCACCTTGGGGTGCCCTAGTTTTATTTGTGAAGAAAAAGGATGGAACATTGAGACTTTGCATTGACTTTAGGCAGTTGAACAAGGTAACTGTGAAGAATAAGTATCCTTTGCCAAGGATCAATGACCTCTTTGATGAGTTGAAATATGAAAAAATATTCTCTAAGATTGATCTTAGGTTAGGTTATCATCAAGTATGAATTAAATAAGAAGACATCAACAAGACTGCTTTCAGAACAAGGTATGGTCATTATGAGTTCACAGTGGTGCCATTTGGGTTATCAAATGCACCAGTTGTCTTCATGTGTTTAATGAATGGTATTTTCAGAGAACACTTAGATAAGTTTTTCATTGTATTTTTAGATGACATTCTTATATATTCTAAGTCAGAGGAAGAGTATGAACAACCCTTGAGGATGATGTTACAAGTATTAAGGGAGCATCAATTGTATGCCAAATTGAGCAAGTGCTCATTTTATCATAAGAAAATTCATTATTTGGGACATATCATTTCAGAGGAAGGGATAGCAGTGGATCTTGAGAAGATAGAATACATTAGAGGATGGTCAATGCCAAGGAATGTGATAGAGGTTGGATCATTCACAAGCCTTGTAGGCTACTATAGGAGATTTATTGAAGGATTCTCAAAGATTGCACACCCAATCACTTCCTTGCAAAAGAAGGGTGTGAAGTTTCAATGGGCATTGGATTGTGAAAAGAGTTTCTAACACTTGAAGCAATTATTAACAAGTGATCCAATTTTAAGGATTGCAGATCTGAATGAAGACTCAATTGTATGCATAGATACATGTAAAGAAGGACTTGGTGGATTCCTCATTCAAAATGGGTTTGTTGTATGTTATGAATCAAGGAAGTTGATGGAGCATGAAAGACATTATGCCACTCATGATTTGGAGTTTGTAACATCCCGCTTTTGGGCACTAAGCAAACTTATTCTTTGAGGACACTTGCTCGCAAGTGATCCAGATTTTATGTTATTAAAACATTTATTTTGATTATGAGGCGTTATGGGTTGATGGATTTTCATTTTACTGCATTGACATAGACAGGTGCTATTGACTCGGTTTTACTGAGGGTGCAGAATTTTGGACCTCAAGGATGCAGAGGCATCGATGGAACCCCTTGGACTCTGGATCGAGTCAGGGAGTGTACCATTGGGGTTTGATTATATTACTGTGATATTAGTACATCTGATTAGATGATATGATATGGATATAATCTAACACGATTTGTTGATGATGCAAGCTCACGATAGCTTGTCGACTAGACTCACATGTGGAGTAAAGGGGTCATGCACGAAAACCAGAGATGTTGAGGGAGAGGTGTGGACAACAGCCCTGCCACAACCTACTAGCACTCCCACCGTGGCTTGAATTGTAGGTTAATGTTTACCTAGTTCGAGAGGACCCACAATGTCGTGAGGGAAGACTGCGACAATCGCTCACGATGATTCTAAGGGGCGCGCAATAAGGCGGGAGCCTTATTCCTTAGAGGCCCTTAGTCTCCCATAAGTTCACTTGGTGGAGTATTGACTCTAGGGGTTTTTTATGTCTACCAAGTCAGTCAAGAGGCGAGTGGCACCCTTGGAGCACGTAGTGCATCCTTAAGGGCACATCGTACAAGGGAACAAATGAGGCGAGTGGCACCCTTGGAGCACCTAGTACGTCTTGAAGGGAACGTCGCGTTGTTTTGATAAATGAATGAACCTAGATGGCCTTAGGATGAACAATGTGATAAGAATTTAAAAAAAATAAAACATTTTCCCTAATAAAATGTCGCCCATCATGAAAATTAAGGTCTAGGTCTAAATCATGCTAGTGGTAAAATTTTATCCTTTTTATTAAAAAAAAAATGATATATATAATAAAATTAAAAATAAAATAAAGAAAGAGTATGATCTTTGTTAAATATTGTAACACAGAGGGAGTAAGAAATTTAATTTATTCAAAAATCTGTTGGAATAAATTTAAAAAAAAAGGGAATTAATTGTTTTATTATTTTTGATATATTAATTAAATGAGAAAAGGGAAATAGGGTTAATTTCCACACCTGCCTTTTTGAGTTATAAATAAAAAGGGGAAAGAGGGAAAATCTAAAATATTAGGAAACTAGGAAAAGAGGGAAACACAAAAAAGAAAAAGGAAACAAAAGGGAAAAAGTGGAAAGTCAAACTTAGTAAAGTATCTACCATTTAAGAGCTTTCTAATTTAAACTGAACTAGCAAATTAATAGTGGGGAAAATCATTAAAACTTGTAAGAGAATTTGGGGACACCTAGGAGCGATTATAGGAGTAAATCTAGGTGGGTGAGGGAAATAAAGATAGTTAATTAATTAAAGAAATTAATTTATGGAGGAATGAAGGGGATGGGTGACACTTGATCGTGGATAAATTTTTGGGAATTAAATTTTAAAAACTTAATTAAACGAGATTTTAGGAAAGTAAGGAACCACAAAACTCTATATAATGAAGGGAGGAGATGGAGGTTGGATGATATTTTGTTTGCGTAACGTTACACTGCAGAAATATCTACTTGATTGACTTAACTTGTGGGAGTTGGGATACCTAGCTTGGTGAGGAGTGGTAGCTCGGCCTTGCAAGGCAAGCTGGGAGCTAGTCGAAATCTCTAGATAGTGAGTGTGTGGCCACTTTGCAGCTCGAGAGGCTAAGGGGGAAGAAGAGTACCCCTAGCATTGGATGGGAGGTAAAGGTGAAGTCTTGATGGTCGGTGAGCGGGAGTTGCACGGAGCGCGCGGGACCTCATTCAGAGTGGGAAAACAGGCAATGGTACGCTTTCTTCGTTTTGTATGGTAAATTGTCTTAGAACTTATGCTTGAATTTGCATTTTTACGTGGGTAAGTGAACTGATTGTCTAGATGGTTTTCTGAAATTTTCTTAGCCTAGCTCGATGATAGATTGACTCCCATGGCTTCATTTCCCTGCATGTCTTGACCACCTTGTTGTGTTGATTGTGACCTTCATGGTTGTTTAGCCTTCGTCCCTAGCTCACCAGCCCTCGCCTCAGCAGTCAGCCAGGATCCTGATGTACGGTTGTCGCCTTAGAATTAAAAGACCTATGGATCTCAACGCCCTGCTTTTTTGTGTGAGGATGATGAGTGAATGACGAACCTGTTAGCCGATTGCCCTTGATGTTTTTCCCTGGATGATTGTTGATTCCACCATCTGGCAACGACCTCTGCGTGTGGATTATCTGGTGGCCTGGTTGGTTTTCTCTATGCCTTGACTAATAGAAGCCCTACAATCATTCCATGACCCTTCCCATTGGATCCTTTCGGTTCTCTTAGTATTTTCTGCATTTGTATTTGCATTCTGGCAATGGAAAAATGAGTTGATTCATGTTTGCATTTTTGTATTGGTATTCTGGCAATGGAAAATGAGTTGATTCATGTCTGCATTTGTATTTTCATTTTGGAAATGGAAAACGAGTTTATTCATGTCTGCATTTTTGTATTGATATTCTGGCAATGGAAAACGAGTTGATTCATGTCTGCATTTTTGGATTGGTATTCCGACAATGGAAAAACAATTAAACTCTCTGCCTGCGTTTTACATTTGGTACCCCGGTAAGAAAGACAAAAATGTTTTTGTTTTCCTGTATGCGTTGGCATTGGCATCCTGGCAGTGAAAGGGGGAAACTCCGGTTTATTCATCCCTCCCAAGTTTGCATTTCATTTTTTTATTTTGGGGTGATTTTCCCCTTGAAGAAGACTGTGTCTTGCACTTAAGATTTTATGTTTGATTACCTTTGCTGCCTGGCAATTTTTCCCCTCTCAAGTTTGCATTTTGTTTTTACTTTTGGGGTGATTTTCCCCTTGAAGAAGACTGCGTTTTACAAAATTTCTTTACTGCTAATTGATGCCTTGTGGCCTGGTGATTTGCAAATTAATTGTGACTATGTTTACTGCCTTAAAGACTTCGTTTTTCCATTAAAAGGGTAGCCTGCGTCTTGCCGATATATAGCACAACGATTTACCTTTTAAAAATGTGATTGACTTGTTGTAATTACCCACGATTTTTCCCTTAGAATGTTGCCGGAGCTTGCTATAATTACCCATGATTTTTCCTTTAGAATGTTGTCGGAGCTTGATGAAATTAACCAAGATTTTTGCCTTTAAATTGCTGACTGTGTTTGCTGGATTAGGCACGAAGTTGCCTTGATGTTGACAGAGTGTTGTTGAATGACCACGAGTTGGTCCTTCTGCAGTTCTACTATCCCTTTTTTTCTCCTTACGCTTGAGTGTATACCCAACGTTCTCACTGCCACACTTTAATTGCTATGATGATGTTACTGGCCATGTAGTTACCAAGTTAATTGCAATGATAAATGCTATATTAAATGCCTTATCAATTGCCAGAACAATTGCTACAACAATGTTAATGGTCAACAGTTTCCCTTTTTGCTGTAATTGCTAGGTTAATTGAAATATTAACTGCTATATTATTGCCTTATAAATTGCTAGGATAATTGCTACAACAATGTCTTTGGTCCAATAATTGCCATGTTAATTACTACCCTGAGTAAATGGTCAATTGATTCTGTCTTATTGATTAAATGCTGCAGCGAGTTAAATGGTTAACAATTATGTAAATTGCCTTGTTATTGCGCTATAAATTGTTATGTTAACCGTCATATAAATTGCCTTGCTACTGTTATTTTAACTGTTATGTTAACTAGCATGACAATTGCCTTGTTAGTGCTATATTACTTGTTATGAAATAGTCATGCAAACTACCCTGTTATTTCTAAATTAATTGTGATGTTAATCATTATGTTAAATGCCTTGTTAACTGCTGTAATAAATTGTTATGTAGCAGATATGTAATTACCTTGTTGATTTGCCACAACAATGTTATTAGCTGGCAGCGTCCCCCTCAATGATAATAAACAGCTAGTGTGGTTAGTTCAGTCATTATAGCCAGACTATTGTTGAGGTTTAACCGTTCATACATGATAAAGGTAGCATTCCACTTTAGAATGTTAATGTTTTTATTCAAGTTTATGGCTAGTTGGATGGGGATTCAGATTACTATAGAATTGTCCATTTAGGTTGTAATAAATATTAAAATTAGTATGGCGAGTAAAGACTAGATTGCAAATTTAGAGTTGCTAATTTAGATATGTAATTGATGTTAGTTGGATTTATAGATATTTCCTAATTGCTAACTCAGACTCGCTAAATTTGAGTTGTAATTCATGTTAAGTTCGGTTGATAACTCATTGACTAATGGAATTTAGACTGGTTAATTGATATGTAATTAACGCCAATTTAAATCATAGATATTGACCATTTAGTCTTGATTAATGGTTGGGTTGTTGACGAAGTTGTTTTTAGCTTGCGCTTCTCGTTGAGGGTGTTGTTGTTTATTATTAATTAATGTTTGTACTTGGTTTTGTAAACGTTCAATGTGATTTCTTTTTCTCACTGTAAGGGTTCTAGTTACTTATGTAATTTAATTTTGGGTGCATTGGGTTGTTTGGATGATTGTCCTTAGCTTAGTAGGTTTGGTATGCTTGTGTCAAGATGGATGTAGACACCTCCTTGTTCCTCAGAACAGTCACCAGCCTTGAGACCTTAAATGGTCAAAATCAATGGGAACCTGGGCTTGAGCGTTGCTTATATGTCCTGGAGATCCTAACCATTGCAGGGTAGGACGGGCGGGTAGTCATTCTTATTCTTCGTCGGTTGAATGTCATACATTGCTTCCAGGTGCTTGATGTGATTTTATGTTAGGTTTTTATGTTGTTGTTGCGCGAGTTGCATGTGTTGTGTTCATCATCGTTTTGTCCCTTAAGCTTGTAAGTGTGTCTTGTTGCGTCGGGCGGTTGGTCGTTACTCCTGGTTTTCTATGCCTATTGCCCGGTTTCCCTTATGTCTGTGCATAGTGTCGTAGTTTTCTGTTACCTGGGTTACATGATTATGTTCATTGTTAGTAGTGTGGTTAAAATATGGTCGTTGGCGCCTTCTTGCCTCTTAACTCCTGAAAAAAAAACAAAAAAAATAATGTCTTCGCTTGTTGTCGTAACGATGGGGTTGTTAATATGGTATCAGAGCAGGTTCAACCCTACGACTATGGATCGCCAGGCTTTCCACTGCAGTAAACCCATGAGTATTAACCCTTTCGTTAAGTAAAAACCTTAATGTGTCCTTGTGGAGATCGCATTTAGAGGGCACCCCTGAGGGTCCACAATGCGCAATAGCTAGTACCGATAGCATCCTCCTAGATCTCAAGAGAGATGATTTCTAGAATCCATGAGTGTCACAGACGATGGTTTCGTCGAATCATAGTTGTAGAGAAAGGCATGTGCTTCACACTTCGTGTTTACGACCTCCACCATGAAGGTCCACATGGTGGTCTTTCCACTGAAGGGGAGCGCTCTGTTATGGTAGAAGACGCTCCTGCCCCTTTTGAGCCTGTCCACCGGTGACGTGTCATGGGAACTATTCGAGGGATGGTTCCAGGAGAGGTATTTTTATAAAGAATTCATTGAGTGTCAGCTCAATGAGTTCGACACCTTGTGACGAGGTAGTTGTACAGTGCCTGAGTACGAGGCCCGTTTTGGAGCTACTTCGATATGCTCTGCACCAAGTTACCCAGAAACTTAAGGTCAAGAATTTTGAGTTTGGCCTTATTGTCAGAATTCATCTTTGACTTCGGGTACCGGGAGTATTGGACCGAAGAAGGGGTGTTGGACATGTGGGGAGCCACACTACCAGCGCGACTGCCCTGTGGAGAGGACTAGAGCTTCCAAATTAGCTGGACCTTCTACCGTGGGAGATATGGCCAAGGCCCATTGGATTCATGTAGTGGTGAATAACCACCAGGAAGAGCATTAGTCGACTATGCTTGAGATGACAGGTACCGTCGTTGACCAGACCCTTAGTATTTTGATAGATCCTAATGCTACCGAGAGTTTCATTTCTGGTGCAGTGCTAAAAAGGATTAAGTGAAAGGAAGTCGAATAGGATGACTTTATCTTCGTAGAGATGGATTTAAGATCCAAACAAAAGGTTGGAGGAAAGGTTACGGGCTGTATCCTTAACCTAGGAGAGTTTGTCACGAGGGCCAACTTGTACATCACGATATTAGGATCTTATGATGTCATGATCGGTATGGACTGGTTGGAATCACATGAGGCAATAATCAACTACAAGACGAAACAATTGTGCTTGATCGAAGATGAGGGACAAAGATGTGTGATTGTAGGATGAAACCAGGGAGTTTCCCTGAGGTTCATTTCTTCCTTGCAGCTACGGAATAACATGTGCAAGGGGTGGAAGATTTATGCGATCCTTGCGTTAAACGAGAAGGGAGTAGTGGAAGGTATAGAACACCTTCCGGTGGTGAGAGAGTTTGCATAAATATTACCTGGGATGCCACCAGAGAGGGAATTGGAGTTTACTATAGACCTAAAACCAGGAACAGAAACAATAGCTAGAACTCCTTATCGGATGTCAACCCCAAAGTTATAGGAGTTGAGAATGCAACTGAAGGAGTTGTTGGACCTGGGACTGATACGTCCTAGTTTGTCACTGTGGGGTGCGCCTATTATTTTCATACAAAAGAAGGATGGGTCATGGAGGATTTGCATTGACTATTGTCAATTGAACAAGGCCACGATCAAGAATCAATATCCATTACTGAGGATTGTTGATCTGTTCCATCAAATGAAGGGCACGACGGTGTTCTCAAAGATCGATTTGCAATCAGGGTATCACTAATTACGGACTAAGGAAGATGACATCCCTAATACCTCCTTTAAGACAAGGTTTGGATACTACAAGTTTATTGTTTTACTGTTTGGACTGACAAACGCCCTAGGGGTATTTATGAATTTGATGAATGGGGTGTTCCGCGAGTACTTGGACAAGTTCGTCCAAGTATTCATTGACGATATTTTGATTTACTCTCGGACAATGGAGGAGCACGAAGAGCACTTGCACTTGGTACTATAGTGTCTGCGAGAGCACAAATTGTATGGGAAGTTATCCAAATGCTCATTTTATCAATTGAAGATCCACTACTTAGGGCACGTCATCTCTGGTGAAGGTATCACTGTGGATCCAACAAAGGTCGAGGCCATTATGGAATGGCCTGCGTCGAAGAATGTCCCGAAAGTGCATAGCTTCATGGGTTTAGCAGGATACTATCGACGATTCATCGAGGGTTTTTCGAAGATAGCAAATCCGATCACAGAATTGCAGAAGAAAAACAAGAAGTTTGTTTGGACCGAGAAATGCGCGGAAGCAATTAGGAGTCTCAAAGAGTTTTTGACAACAACACCGATACTAAAGGTCCCAGACATGGACGCGGACTTCTTGGTATGCACTGACGCATCCAAGGAAGGCTTAGGCAGAGTCTTGATGCAAGACAGACAAGTGATCGCTTACATCTCGAGGAAACGGAGAAGGCATGAGGAGAACTACACGACGCATGATTTGGAGTTGTTATCCATCGTATACGCCTTGAAGTTTTGGAGATACTAGCTTATTGGACGAAAATTTGAACTAAAGACTGACCATTGTGGACTACAACACATCTTTACGCAAAGTGACCTGAACGCATGACAATGGTGTTGGTTGGAATTGCTTAGCGAGTATGACTTCAAGATTACTTACATAAAAGGAACAGTGAACCGAGTGGCAGATGCATTGAGTCAGAGACCACGCATCTTTTTGGTGTTGCCTCTTTAGACGAATCTATGTAAAAAGATTCTAACTTTACAGCATGATGACGAATGGTACAAAGAGGTCAAGGGTTTTATCAGACAAAACATAATGATGGTACCACGATTTGAAGGATTTTCTTTTGATAGTGATAGTTTATTGAGGTTTAAAAATTGGATCTACGTACCAGTGAACAACAAGTTGAGGATGTTGATCCTAAGCGAGGCTCATAGAGAAGTTTACATGGCTCACCTGGGAGTCACGAAGATGAGGGCAAACCCTAAACCATTATTCTTCTAGAAGGGAATGAAGGAAGACATATTCAATTATGTGGCCATATGTCTAGAATGTTAGCAAGTAAAGGTTGAACATAGACGCCCAGTAGGATTACTACAGCCACATGCTTTTCCAGAATCGAAATGGGAGGTTATTTCGATGGATTTTATTGTTGGATTGCCACTGACGGAAAGGAGACATGACTCAATTTTCGAAGTAGTAGACACTCTGATGAAGAGTGCTCACTTTATTCCTATGAATATGAATTATCAGACCTAACATAGCTATATTTTTCATCAGTGAGGTTGTGAGGCCACATGGTGTGCCTAAGAGGATTATATCCGATTGTGGATCAATGTTCACTGAATGATTTTGGACGAGTTTCCAAGAGGCCTTGGGAACACAGCTTAACTTTAGTACTGTGTATCTCCTGGAGACTGACAGACAGACCAAACAAACAAACTGGACCTTGGAAGACATGTTGCACATGTACGTAATGGACCAACAAAAGCACCGGGAAGAATTATTGCCACTGGTGGAATTCGCTTATAACGACAGTTACCAAAGAACCATTAAGATGGTACCTTTCGAGTTTCTTTATGAGTGACCGTGTTGGGAACCTTTGACTTGGGATCGTCTTGTAGATAGGGTCCAGGTGGGACCGGAAGCGATCCAAGAATTGGAAGATTAAATGAAAACTTTAAGACAAAGGATCAAGGAAGCGCAGGATCGACAGAAGAGTTACGATGATGCGCATCGTGTCGACTGTAGTTACGTTGTGGCGATTGAGTCTTTTTGCGGTTGAAACCGCATAAGAGTTCAATATAGTTTGGAAAAAAAAAGGGGCTAAACTATATCCTAGGTTTGTGGGATCCTATGATATTTTGGAAAAGAGAGGCCTGTGGCCTGATGACTAGCCTTCCTTGATTCTTGAGGCGTATGCATGATGTATTTCATGTCTCTGTTGAGACTTTATGATTAGTGATCCTTCACATGATTTGAGTTTAGCACCTTGCGGCTGTCGGACGAGGGTGAGCTCTTGGCTGAGTCGATCTGCATCTTGGATCATCGCATTCGACAGGTACGACATCGAACAATAGATCAAATCAAGGTCTAGTGGGACAATTATAGTCCGCACTGGAGGACCTGGGAGGATGCATATGATATGCACTAGCAGTTTTCATTTTTGTTTTCATGTGATACACTTTATTTCGACATTTATACTGTGAAACTTTGGGACAAAATTTAGACCAAGAGGGGGTGTATGTAATGTCCCGCTTTTGGGCACTGAGAAAACTTATTCTTTGAGGACACTTGCTCATAAGTGATCCAGATTTTATGTTACTAAAACATTTATTTTGATTATGAGGCGTTATGGGTTGATGAATTTTCGTTTTACTACATTGACATAAATAGGTGCTATTGACTTGGTTTTACTGAGGGTGCAGGATTTTGGACCTCAAGGATGCAGAGGCATTGACGGAACCCCTTGGACTCCAGATCGAGTCAAGGAGTGTACCATTGGGGTTTGATTGTATTACTATGATATTAGTGCATCTAATTAGATGATATGATATGGATATATTCTGACACGATTTGTTGATGATGCAGGCTAACGATAGCTTGCCGACCAGACTCACATGTGGAGTAAAGGGGTCACGCACGAAAACCAGAGATGTTGAGGGAGAGGTGTGGACAGTAGCCCTGCCAAAACCTACTATCACTCTCGTCGTGGCTCAAACTGTAGGTTAACGTTTACCTAGTTTGAGAGGACCCACGATGCCATGAGGGAAGACTACGACAGTCGCTCACGATGATTCTAAGGGGCGCGCAATAAGGCAGGGGCCTTATTCCTTAAAGGCCCTTAGTCTCCCACAAGTTCACCTGGCGGAGTATTGACTCTAGGGATTTTTTATGTCTACCAAGTCAGTCAAGAGGCGAGTGGCACACTTGGAGCATGTAGTGCATCCTGAAGGGCACGTCGCGCAAGAAAAATGGAAAGAGGCGAGTGACACCCTTGGAGCACATAGTGCATCCTGAAGGGCATATTCCGCAAGGGAACAGATGAGGCGAGTGGCACCCTTGGAGCACCTAGTGCGTCCTGAAGGGCACGTCGTGTTGTTTCGATAAATGAATGAACCTAGACGACCTTAGGATGAACAATGTGATAAGAATTAAAAAAAAAA
>ML817297.1:0-34246 GCA_009831015.1 Picea engelmannii
CCACACATTATTTGGAGCTTGCTACCATAGTTCATGCATTAAATATGTGACGACATTATCTCATGGGTAATAAATTTGAATTAAGGACAAACCATAATGGTATGGAATATATTTTTGAACAACCAACTTTGTATGTCAGGAATACAAGATGGCTAGAATTTTTAAGTGAGTATGACTTTGACATCAATCATATCAAGGGAAAACAAAATAAAGTTTCTGATGCAGTCAACAAAAGAGTACATCTCATGCACGCTGCAACCATTAGTATGCATCAATCGGATTTAAAGAGCATAATTTTAAATGATGTTGTTATAGACCAACATTACCTACAGGTAAAATAAATTCTATAGCATGAAAATGTACAACAATAAATTAAAGGGTATGAGATTAAAGAAGATGGACTCCTTATGCATAAAAACATAATTTATGTTCCTAGTTCTGGAGAACTTAGGAATTTGGTGTTAAATGAAATGCATAATGTTCCATATGTCGGACATCCCGGTTACCAGAAAAAAATTGCAGTAGTAAGAAGACAATTCTTTTAGCCTGGAATGAAGAAGGATGTTGTTTATTACATTTACAGATGTATGGAATGTCAACGAGTTAAAGTTGAGCATAGACACCCAATGGGTTTGCTACAACCATTGCCAATTTCAAAGAAGAAATGGGAAGTGGTAGCCATTGATTTTATAACTAAGTTTCCCAGGACACCAATGTAACATGACTCGATAATGGTAGTGGTCGATAAATTGACAAAGATTGCTCATTTTGTTCCTGTGAAAAAGACTCATACAAAATCTAATATTGCAGAAATTTACATGAGGGATATTGCTAGGTTGCATGGAATACCTAAGGCAATTGTCTCAAATAGAGATACAAAGTTTAATTCAAATTTTTGGAGGGGATTATTTAAATAATTTGGTACAAATATGAACTTTAGTACAACATACCATCCACATTCAGATGGGAATACTGAGAGAATCATCCAAGTAAATGAAGACATGTTGAGTTTTCCTAAAATAATGGGTATCAAGCTTCATTGAAGATGAGACCACTTGAAGCTTTGTATGATAGAAAATGCAATATTCTAGTAAGTTGGGACAACCCAATAGACAAAGTGGTACTTGGGCCAAAATTGCTCAAGGACATGGAAGACTAGATGGTTAGAATTAAGCAAAATTTGAAAGCAACATAAGATAGGCATAAGAGTTATGCAGATAAGAATATGACAACTAGAGAATTTAAAGTGGGAGAGAATGTTCTTTTGAAAGTGAAGCCCAAGAAGATCTCATTGAAGTTTGACAATTGTACAAAGTTAGCAACCAAATTCTATGGTCCATTTGAGATATTGAACATAATAGGGTCAGTTGCATACATGCTTGCATTGCCTACTTCCATGAATGTGCATAATGTATTTCATGTCTCTTTGCTGAAAACGTATGTGCATGATCCTAACCATGTTATTGATTGGAATTTGATTCAGGTGGAGAAAGAAAGAGACTTTTAGATCCAACCAATGTGCATATTGGATAGAAAATTCAAAGTGGTACATAATCAAGTCATATTAGAGTTGGTAAATGTTCAGTGGACTTGCTACGGTCCTGAAGATGCTACTTGGGAGAATGAAGATGCAATGTGGGAAGAGTACCCATGAATTTTTGAATAATTTTGAAATTTTGATTTCTATTTTATGTATGCTCCGAGGATAGTACCAAATTAAGGGAGGGGAATGCAATACTCTGGCTTTGAGTCCCCGGATTAGTAATGTATTTTGTGTATGTGATAAAAGGCCATAGTTCCTAAACAATTAAAAGAGGCTAGTGTGCCAAGGAAATGTAATTCTTTGATTATTATTAATAAAAAAATACATCCCTGGCCATGAGACAGACATGGACAAGAGTTATAGGGGGCTATGATTCCACAAGAGAGGGGAAAAGCTAAGGGGCTAAGCATTTTCTTTTTTAAAATTATTTTTATTTTACCCACCTTGGTATTTGGAGAGAAATATGGGTATATGTGAGCTTATTGGGGTAACACCACATTATGCTTTTGATATTTAATACTTGTTATTAATTGTCTTGGGGGTTTTCCATTCATTCTTACTCAAAATTTATTTTTGGAGTTGTTCCTCTCTAATTTCACTCTTATGCTCATTCTTGGTTTTGAACGGGGAAAGGAAAATGAATTGTTGAAGGAAGGAAACCATGGTTGGATGGATATAATTAATTTCTGATTATTCCAGAAAGGGAGGGATGCCTGTGGACATGAGAATAATGGCAGTTGAGAGAGAACTGTCCACAAATGAGAATATTGAGAGTTTCCAACATTAAAATTTCTTGATCAGAAGCACTGGAGCCATGGAAAGAGTATTATAGCATTAATTCCCACCCTATAGGCCAGAGAGGAATCCATCAAAGGATAGAAGCCAAAATACTCCTCTTTCCCAGAATACCCCTTTTGGAGCAGTATTGGAGGTCCTTGCGGGACACCTAGTAGACAAAAAGCAAGGCCCTTGCTGGTAACTAGTGGATCAACAAGCAAGGAACTGAATCGAGGAGTTACGAGGTGATAGGAGAAATATGAATTGTATATTCATGGAAAAGGCCTAGGAACTCACATAATTTGAGTCTCTAGTAGCATCTAGAAGCCTCTCCCAATCCTCCTCTAAGAGCTATATAACAAATGAAAGACTTGGGAAAGAGGAGTATTCTGGCTTCTATCCTATGATGGCTTCCTCTCTGGCCTATAGGGTGGGAATTAAGGCTATAAAAAATAGGTGGACAACCTGAGGGACTACATGGAAGTGAAGGGGGTTCATTTTCTTTGGGTGGTGCCGGCTGAAGGGAAAGAGCGCTGGTGAAATGGATTTGTTGTGTGTTGAGAAAGCCGTGAGAGCTTGATTACTGACTGATTTGTGAAGTTGAGTGTCATTATGAGACCTATACTTTTGGATTCATAGCCCTGGATCGAGGATGATCTGCTTTTGAGACTTGGAACAACAATGTCTAAGGTTGGGTTGAATTCCTTGGTCCACAACTAGTTGGTGATTGGCTTAATTAAAGATAAGTGCTCCCTATCATAATTTTCTCTGCTTGTATATTTATTTCTATTGTGTATTAATCATTAACTTTGAAATATGTTTTGATAATGTTCCTTCTTGTTGGTTATTGATTTGCATGACATATTGTTCATTTCTTTTATAATGTAGCATGAATATTGATTAATGCATGTGTTGCTATTATATTTCTTTCATGCTTCATTATTAATTAATTGGTATCGAAATTTTGAAATCATCCCAAGGGGGTGAATTTAGAAGTACTCGGGAAATGAGTATGTTTTATATCAGAGCTGGGAGCAAATCATTTTGGGTTTGCTGATCTAGGTCTATTATAATACTGGATGTACACTTGAAGATGGAGGAAACTCCAATTTTTAATCGATACTTCCAATCCTTTCCAACACCTTATAGGGGCCATAATATTTGGGTTTTAACTTATTTTCCTTCTTTTGTTGCTTGAGGGACATCTATTTATATGGTTGTAGCCTTAAAAATACCCAATCCCCCACTTCAAGTTCCCTTTCACTGTGATGTTGATATACTTGTGGTTTCATCCTATTTTGTTCCATAACCAAGTTGTCCTTCAATAGTTTGAGAACCACTTGCTGGTACCCTATGTGGTCTACCACTGCTTGAACATTTGCAGTCCCTTTCAAGGGCGATGTGATGGATGGAGGATGATATCCATAAAGTGCTAGAAATGAGGACATTTTTGATGAAGTACAAAAGGATGTGTTGTCCCACCATTATAACAAGGGAAACCACTTGACCAATTGTGTATGTTTATTAGATGCAAAGCAACAAAGATATCCGCCTATACATTTATTCACAATCTCAATTTTCCCTTCTTTGAGGATTGTAAGATGAGTTGTGAGCTAATTGAGTAACCAAATAAGAAAATAATCTAGTCCAAAATTTTCTAGTTAAAATTGGATTTCTTTCAGTTACAATAATATTGGGGACTCCATGTATATTTTGAACCGTTTCCATGAATGTTGTGGCTATTGTACTTGCTTTAAAAGGATGCGAAAGAGAGAAAAAATGGGGATACTTTGTCAGTCAATCCACTACTACCATGGTGATAGTATTTCCTTCAAATTTAGGTAAAACTGTAATAAAATCCATTGAAACTTCTTCCCAATGTTGGCTTGGTATAACTAATGGTAGTAGGAGACCTGACATCTTGATTATCTTTCCCTTATTCTATTGGTAGACCACACATTTAGACACAAACTTTTGAACACCAATTTTAACACCTTCTCATAAAAAATCCTTCTTGACCCTATGGTTAGTTTTCAAGAAACCTGAATGTATTCCTATAGGATAAGTGTGAAATTCCAAAAGGAGCTTTTGTTTGAGTTGGAAATTCTTACATAAATATAGGCGATCATGATACCATAGAAAATAATTCTTCCATACAAATTTATCTAATGCACTGGGGTCCTCTTGTAGTTGTTGAATGATTTTGCATACCTTTTGGTCTTGCTTCCAATCTATCATTGCTTCTTCCACCCAATCATATTGCATAATAGAAATAGAATACATCAAACCCCCTATTTCTTATTCTTTCCTTGAAAGTGCATTTGCCACAATATTATGTTTTCCTTTTTTGTTGACAATTTAAAAGTCATAACCTATCATATTTGTAACCTATTTTTGTTTCTCTTATGAAGATAATCGTTGCTCCAGTAAGTAATTCAAACTATCATGATCTATTTTTACTTTTAAGTGTCTTTTAATTAGGTAAGGGCACCATTTCTTAACTACATGTAGTATGTCCAACATTTATTTTTCATAAATGGGTTTGAGTAAGTTTTTTCGTTTAAGTTGGATGCTTTCAAAGCCAAGGGGCCTTCCTTATTGCATTAAAACTTCACCAATTCCATGGCACGAGGCATCACACTCCGTAATAAATGTTTTTGTGAAGTTATATATGGCTAGGACAAGAGTTGCACACATATCCTCCTTAAGTTTTTCAAAATCTTTGGTTGCTTCCTGAGTCCAAGAAAATGCTTCCTTCTTTAATAAAGTTGTTAGAGGTGTTTCTATTTGACCATAGTTCTTGAAAAACTTGTGGTGATATCCCGTCAATCCTAGGAATCCTCTATGTTTCTTCAAAGTCTTGGGCATTGTCCATTCTCTCATAGATTTAATTTTGTTAGAGTCCACTTTTACACCTTCATGAGATACAATATGGCCCAAATATTACACTTTTTGAACCCTGAAGGCACACTTGCAAGAATTTGCATAAAGTTGTTTCTCTTCCAATAGTTGTAATAATTTGTCAACATGTTGTACATTCTCTTCCCAATATTTGTTGCATATCAATATGTCACCAAAAAATATTAACAAAAATTTCCTAAGGGTTTGAAAATATAATTCATCAAACTTTAAAATGCTGAAGGTGCATTAGTAAGTCCAAATGATATAACCAAAAAATCATAATGACCTTCATGTGTTATAAAGGATGTTTTGGGAATGTCTTCCTGCCTCATTCTGATTTAATGATAAACCAAACGAAGATCCAAATTAGTAAAGAAAATTGCTCCATTCAATTCATCTAATAATTCATCAATGGTAGGAATATGAAACTTATCTTTGATGGTCATTTTGTTGAGTTGTCTATAATCTGGACACATACGTCATGAACCATCTTTTTTCGTAACCATCACTATTGGTGAAGAGAAAAAACTTTGGCTAGGTTGAATTATGCCGACCTCTAAGTTTTCTTGGATCATATGTTCAATCTCAATATTCAGTGCATATGGATACCTGGAAGGCTAAATGTTAGGTGGTACACTTTGTGGTTGCAAATGAATAGCATGTCATGATCTTGCGTAGGTGGAAGACCCTTAAGAATTTCTCTAAATACATTGGAATGATTGTTGATAACTATTTGGAGATCCATTGGAGTAGATGATATAGATGTTTGAACATCTAGTGAGCACAATTTTATAATTACACCATTGTGTCACTTTTTGAGTAATTTTGTCATGCTATTAGAGCTTATCACCTTAGAGGGTTTCCCTTGGATACCTCTAAGCTCAATTTCCTTTCCTTATGAAGAAAATATTATGAAAATATATTGAAAATTAAGGGCCATTGTTCCCGATGATTGCAACCATTGGACCTCTAATAAAACATCAACACCACCCATTTGGATGGAAATCATGAGACTATCCAATAAATACTCCCCCATATTTATCTTAATACTATGGAACTTTGTTGGCCCTCGACCAAGTTTGGTGGAAACATTGGTCATGCTTGACCATTTTTGGGACTTTGATAGGCTGGTCAAAGACAGAGCGCCCATTCAAAGTGGAGATCGCGGGATCTTGCCCATTTTGTGGGCTTTTTGGGATTTTAGGGTTTATGTAACAGGTATGGGATGTTGGCCCATGGGTTTACCCATGCCCAGGCCCCTTTTTATAATGTATAAATAAGTATCTAGGTGATGTAAGTGAAGGTGTTAGTAGGTTACTAGGCATTGATCAACTTAGTGCTTGGCTAGTTGGCTTTGTGCACGAATGAGTTAAGACTTGCAGAGCTAAGTGCAAGTTTTTTGTAAGTGTTTTGTGCACAAAATGTGTAAGGCTTTGTGCTTTGAAAAAGTTCAGGGAAGGAGGATCTGGCGAGGTGTGCGCAAATCTCTTGTCCTATGCAGAGTTGTCTTTGTAGCTGAGTTCCTATAAGGAGATTGAAAGAGACTAATAAAGAAGAGAAGAGTTGGTGGACGTAGTCCCACACCGGGGTGAACCACGTACATCCTGTGTTATTTTGATTTGTGCTATGTGTTCATGATGGCTATGTTTATATTTGCTTAGTGCACTGTTCTGGATGTATGATAGGTAGATCCATTGATGCTTAGTGCTTGATATATGAATAAATGATAGATCTTCTCTGATGCTATGTGATGAATGCTTAGATGTGTTTATTATTGATTACTACTATGATGATCTACAATTAGGGTTAGTCTGTGATGTGAAAAAGAATCATAACTGAATGCATATTATTGGCTAAGTGCTATGTTGAAGTGTGTAATCACAGATCTGTGTCCCAGCTAAGTTGTAGACACTTGAGTCCTGCAACCCCCTTGCCTTTACCTCGGGTGAGACTTCATCTGCTTCGCATGTGTTGCCGGAAGGGCCGGTAATTAGGGTTTTATTGGTGCGTTGTTGAAGCGTTGAACCCTGGGTCTGCCCCTGTGCCAACAAATGGTTCCATTGCCGGGACTTGAAACTGTGATTGCTGGGAAATGAAGAAAAGAAAAATCTCCGTGTGTAGATCTGTTGCTTCAATGCATAGTATTCTACTTGACTTGTGAAGCTCTGTGTTAAAAGAGAAGCTCGATCTGAAGAAAAGAGGTAAGATCTTAAATCTTTGTGCTCTGGTAAAGGTAAGATAAGTGGAATTTTTTTCTTCGAAAGTATGAATTTAGGCATGTTTGATAGATTTTGACCTAGTCTGAAAACTAGGGCACAACTAGAAGAAGGAAGATTTGATCTGAATAGATTTGATAGAAATAGTGAAAGATATGTTATTCCCATGCATAAAAAGAATTTTTGGACTAATCAGTGGATGCAGGACCCTAGAAATAATTTTTTGCAGGTCCATCACTGTGATCCTAGTGCGCAGTATAGGAAAGGTTGGGGATTGTTTAAGAGAAAGAGAGGATTGACATTATGTTATAATTACAGAAGATCAAAACATGTTGCTAAGGAATGCCCTAGTATAGGTCCTATTTGTCTTTGTTGTAAATATATTGATCATGAGGTTTTGGATTTCCCTAGAATGATTGCTAAAGTTGAAAAGATGAACCCAAGATAAGAAAACCATGAAGAAGGTCAAGAAACTAAGGACATGTTAGAGAATCAAAGACTATATTATTAAAGATGAGAGAAACACTAAAGGATCATAGAGACATCAGTCTACCAGATATATTACAAGAAAAACAATGCATATAAACAAGAATAGGAGAATTCGACATAGACTGTGTTCTGGATAAGGAAACACAGGTGAATATCATGCCAGAAAGTACTTGGGAAATTTTGGGAAAGCCTGCTATGGTTCCTTCATTGGGAGGGATAGGATTGTTTAAAGGAAATATGATAACCCTTTGTGGAAGAGTTACTAATGTACCTATGATATCTCATGGAACATCTACCGAAGAATAATTTGAAGTCATTAATTTTGTGGAGAACACCGCCCCATTTTCACTTTTGTTAGGAAAGACTTGGATTGAGAAAGATTAGATCCGAAGGAAAGCAGAGGAAGAAGCCATAGAACAGACAAAACAAAAATTAAGGGACTTCATGGCTAGGAGAATAACGCACTTAATATAAGAACAAGAGGACAAGTCGAAGCAACTGAGGGCCAGAGACTTAACTGTCGAAGTTGCAAGAATGCTTGAAAATCCTATCCATGCAAGAGAGAAGAGCAACTACCCAAGAAGTAGCAAGCGAAGAGGTATTACATTCAAACCCTTTGGAAGACCCTCAATAGTGCGACATTACTATGCTAAGAGGAGATAATAATGAGAATGGAGAAAGGAACCTAAAGACTCAGATAACATGAAAGAAGCAAGAAGCTCAGTAAGAAGAAGGAAAATTTAGAAAAAATTCAGGAAGTTCCAAAGAAGACTTCGCAGAAAGTAGGCTTTCAGAACTTGAACCTCGCCGGTTTAGCAGAACTGTGCAAAAAGGCACTTCGCCACAACGAAGCTATACGACCATTGGAGGCGTCCCGACCATTAGAATGAGGCTCAAGAATGGTTAGAAATGTAGTTATTTCCAGAAAGACTGCCATTGGACCGTTGGAACCATGCCACAATAGATGGAATCATATTGATTCAGGCATTCCTTCCCATTGGAGGAATCCATTACGACATTGCTTATTTAATCCGTCAAATGCCTCACCAGGGCCACTTTTTCAAACTGAGATATTCAATCCCACAGAGAATTGATCGCATACCACATTGCACTATCTAGACCTCGCCATTGACTTGACCACATTGAGTATTTGTTCACCTACCTGAGTTATTTGATTACAAGCGTGCATGTTGGGCGACCTTAGAGCAATAGAGAAGTCCATAGAAGAGATCTTGATTGAACTTATGGTTGAGAAATTTATGTCTGCAGGAGTACAAGCATCATCGACGGGTGGATTGCAAGCAGCCCCCTCGACTGTACATTGATCTAGTCGAGCAACGACTGAGAAAAGAAGAAAGAATCACGATAATCTGGCGAATGTGAAGCTGATCCCGTCGATCTTTCCCTACTACATCCCTCCTTTGTTCGATGCAGTTAGTCATGATAGGGCCCCACGTGAATTCAAGTACACGCTCATCACTACGTAACTTCCGAAGGGGATATGCACAGTAGGACCACAGCTGGGACTGATCCCAGCTCTAAAGATAAGTGATTTCAACTTTGACGATAGGAAGAATTATGCGATGCTCGCACCACATCTCTACCTGAAAAAAATGATAGGGAAGAAGCCCAAGATAATTCCCCAGCCATGGATCAAGGAGATCGTGCAGTCGATGATCTTGAATGTTATGAATATCCCCTACTTCGGCAGGCATTAGGAGGTTAACACGTGCGTTAAAATCCTCCTGTCGTTCTACCATGGAGGCTATCTCTGGTTAGAAAGGCACATGATTGTGGATCCGACGATGATCCACTTGATCACCAGATTAAGCATGTAAGGACCAGACCCTCACTAGTTCTACCTAGGAAAGACATCAGATCGCTCCTTGGTGCAACGAATAAAGGAAGCATACAACGATGTGGAGAAGGGGAAGCGAGGCTACAAGGTAGCCTCCATCTAAGATGGCACAATGCACCTAGCTGGTCAACTGATAGTGGGCAATCTTTTCAGAAAAAACCACCCTACGCAAGTAACATGATTCATAGTCAACCTTGCAGGGAAGTGTGTCAAAGGGATGCAAATGAACTGGGTGAGCTACCTCGTCAATGAGTTGGAGAAGGACTGTCGTGAAGTGCATGACCAAGGCTATGAGTTCCACTTTAGTTGGTTGTTGATCTTAATAAAATTTGTTGCTTGGGATATTCTGGAGGGAGTGACATTCCTGGAAGTTGATCCATTAGAGCCATTGGCTGCGAGGTTCACGACCTTGTGGTATATGAGCGACATGGTGAAACAATGGAAATCAAATGCAGTGTTCCACTCTTACTACCTACAACTCATGCACGCCATTGAGTCATTCCTCTGAATGACTCTGAACACCTTGTATACTTACAGACCACTAGCGAAATTCCACGCAGACCGCCACTTCATCTACATCACTGTGCACCAGGATGAAAGCAAGGAGGAGATGTAGTCCTATTACAAACTGACTGATGAAGAAATGGAGGAGATAACCAAGGAATGGTTGGCTGAATTCCTGGTCCCAATGGAAGATACTGAGCTCTCTGACCTTGACATCATCGAAAGTCCTTTGGTCACCCGAATGGAGTATGATGGACCAAGCAACACTAAGAAAAAGAATAAAAAGGAGGAAGTGTAGGACATAGACAGTGAAGATAAGGACAACACATTAGAGGAAACTGCACCTGACTCACCTAGAGGAGGAGGAGGTGATGAAGTAAACCAAGAAGAGGAAGGGGAAGAAGACAAGCAAGAAAAGGGTGAAGTAACACCACCAAAGGATCCCCTAACAGAAGCAGAGACATCAAAGAAAAGTAAGGTTTATCTGAAGAAACCCTCAATGCAGAAGAAGGCCCAAGCCAACAAGCCTCAGTCACAGAATGTGCTCACAGTGGATGATGTTGACCTCATCATCACAACTGTAGAATATGCTTCAGAGGGTATCTTGCAACAACATGAATAAAAGAAGGAGACGATGTATGACATAATCAAGGCGGAGCTGAAGGGGGTACACAAGCTATCTATTCGAGCCGCACAATGTCTACTGTGTTGTCATCATCAGAAGGTGTAGAATTGGGGGATGAGCCCACCCAAATACGCAGATTAACAGATGCCATAGAGACTTGACTTTGTCGAGTCCAGGAGGAAAAAGAGTAGGCAACAGAGGCCTTGATTCAAGAAAAGGAGGAGGCCTTAGAGAAACTTTAGGTTGAGCAGCAAGAGATAGATGACCTTTGAGTGAAGTTCAAAGAAGAAAAGAAGAAAATCCAGAAAGAGAATGCCCAGTTGCTTGCAGAGCAGATTATGGTCAGAGAGGTAGTAACTAGATCACTTCGCTCTGTGTCGGGCTTGGCCCGGATATAAGAAGAGACAATAGAGAGCCAATGAAGAAGCTCGATGAAGCCATTCAACAACTTCAAGCAAGAGTAGCAGAGCTATAACTTCAAGCAGTGAAGTACGATATCAAAGGGAATAAACTGCCAGGAGCACAATAGAAAGATTCAGGGCATTGGCCTCAGAATGCAAGAAAATCAGTGACCAAAGTGCACAGACCTATGAGAGACTTGAAGAAGACCCGGAGCTGAGGATATTATAGGCACAACTATAGAAGGAAAAGTAGTAGGTGTCAATTGTGCAAGCATAGATGAAGCAGCTTACGACTGTTGAGAAGATTAAAAGGTCGCAAGAGTAATGCATAGTTCAACAACAGGTCACTACCATTCATAATAGAGTGATGGAGGTGACACAGTGACTCCAGTTGGTGTAGGAAAAAGCCTGCACACTTGCACACTTTTTGAAGAGATCGAAGGACAAGGATCACAACTGGAACAGGTGGTCACAACATTAGAACAATGCCTATCACCGAGAAAGTACTTCAGGAGTTCGCCGAGTAGGAGGCTCTGGCAAAGCAGCAAGTTAAGGCAACTCGAGCTAAACTCGAGGCCTTTGAGGCACTATTGCCCATATCAGAGTGACTCGGGACGAGTCACAAGTGAGTGTTGGGGGCCTATTGGCCCTCGACCAAGTTTGGTGGAAACATTGGTCGTGCTTGACCATTTTTGGGACCTCGACAGGATGGTCAAAGACGGAGCGCCCAGGCGAAGCGTAGATCACAGGATATCACCCATTTTGCAGGATTTTTGGGATTTTAGGGTTTATGTAACGGGTATGGGATGTTATCCCATGGGTTTACCCATGCTTAGGCCCCTTTTTGTAATGTATAAATAAGTATCTAGGTGATGTAAGTGAAGGTGTTAGTAGGTTACTAGTCATTTATCGGATTAGTGCTTGGCTAGTTGGCTTTGTGCACAAATGAGTTAAGACTTGCAAAGCTAAGTGAAAGTGTTTTGTGCACAGACTGTGTAAGGATTTGTGCTTTGACCTACTTCGTGGAAGGAGTATCTGGCAAGGTGCGCGCAGATCTCCTGTCTTGTGCGGAGTTGGCTCTATAGCTGGGTGCCTGTAAGGAGATTGAAAGAGACTAATAAAGAAGAGAAGCGTTGGTGGATGTAGCCCCACACTGGGGTGAACCACGTACATCCTATGTTATTTTGATTTGTGTTATGTGTTCATGATGGTTATGTTTATATTTTCTTGTTGCATTGTTATGGATGTATGATAGGTAGATCCATTGATGCTTAGTGCTTGATATATGAATAAATGCTAGATCTTCTCTGATGCTATGTGCTGCATGTTGAGATGTGTTTATTATTGATTACTACTGCATTGATCTACAATTAGGGTTACTCTACGATGTGAATAAGAATCATAACTGAATGCATACTATTGGCTAAGTGCTCTGTTGAAGTGTGTAATCACAGATCTGTGTCCCAACTAGGTCGTAGACACTTGAGTCTTGCAACCCCACCTGCCTCTACCTTAGGTGAGACTTCATCTGCTTCGTAGGTGTTTCCGAAAGGGCTAATAGTAAGGGTTTTGTTGGTGTGCTATTGAAGCGTTGAACCCTGGGTCTGCCCCTGTGCCAAGACACTTCCTTGAACAATTTATAGTACTTCCATCTGCAATCATTACTTGAAACTCTAGTGCTAGAAATACAAAGCAATTGAGGATTTTTGCTAATTTGTAATTGATGAAGTTATGGGTACTACCAAAATTAATCAACACTGTTACATTTTTCTTTTTGATATATCCTTCTATATTGTGGGTTTTTGGATTAGTGATGTTGGCCAATGCATGACAAGATATTGTTCGAGTAGTCTCTTCTATATATAGATCTTGTGATGGTTCCAATTCTTGATCTTCTTCCTCTTCATATTTTATGTAGAATAATTTATTCTCACTGCATTTATGCCCCTTACTATACATGTTGTCACAATAGAAACATAGTCCATTTTCTCTTCTTTCATCCATTTGCTGACGTGTCAGCCTTGTCGGTTGAGTGAGGTTAGGAGAGGGAACATGGTGCTCTTATAGCTGTTAGTGGCCACCCTTCTAGTAGCCATATTTTTGTTTTCCACTTTCCTTTCCATACTGAAATATTTCTCTAGGGATTTAGGTTTGAAGAGACACACCTCATGTTGAGTGTTCTCCTTTAGAGTTCCTATAAAGAGATCTAAAAAATTATCCTATGGAATTTTCTTTACCCTAATATTGACCTTTTGGAACTATTGAATGTGCTATGTATTGGACCTTTTTGCCAAATATTTATCAATTGACTAAAGAATGTGTTTCTCTTAATATCCCCATAATGTAATATCAATTCATACATAAAGATGGACTAAGAGATAATATAATCCTTTTTTCTTTCGCAAAGCCATTGATACCAAACAAATTCATCATTTTCTAAATACAAGGATGAAATAGTTACCTTTTGTAAGCTTGGCACTTGGTGTAGATCAAATAATTGCTCCATTTAGAATATCCATATTATAGGATCTTTACCATCAAACTTTCTCATATTGATATTCAAAATGAAATTGTTCCTTGGTGATGCATTGAAACCTCGATGATGTGGATCTTGGAGTGGTGAATGATTATGAGATTCAATGTTTGTGCTCTCAAATTGTGATAAAATACTCCCCACATGTCATTAAGTCTCAACACCATTGTTGTCCTCATTTTAATTATTTACTTGGATCTCCATATCCCTTCTAGGGATCCTTTGTAAGAGAATGATGTCTATGGACTTCATGGATTTTTTCATTTCATCCATCTTATTTTCAATTTCTTGAATTTTTCTTTGTGTGTTTACCAACTCGTCACTTTTTATTGACCTAACACTCAAATAATTAAGTTGGTCCTCCAATTTGGATAGCTTGTTATGTATCTCCTCATTTTATTCATGAGTTATAGATGATATTTATGGAGGTTTAATTGGTGTTGAATTTTTTTTTGGATCCATGTAGGATAAAAATAATAATACTCTATTTTCTTTTTGTCACAAATTTTGAATCACCAAAAACAAATATTCCATTAAAAAGTTATGCCAATTGTAAGTTACAAACCTTTCAAACCCTAATTTTGGAGACTTTACGGATGGTTGACCTCTGTCCTAATATATCTATGAAATTTGAATCCTTATGAATCTGAAAATTTGGCATGTAGTACTTTGATGTAACTTCTTAAACTCTTGAAAATTTCACAATCTGAACCTTCACTGATAAAAAGTTATAGCAAAATTACCAAAATTAGTAAATAAGCCCAACTTCCACAAGATATATATCATAAATTACAATGACTCCAAATCTGAAATTTTTTCCACATGTAATTTGCTATGTATTCTCAGAATTTTGAAAATTCAAAGTTTGAAACTTCAACGAAAACGTTTTATAATGACAATAAAAAGAGGACTTGTTTGAGACTAATTTTAGCACTAGTCACAAACACTAACTTCCACAGAATATATATCGAAAAATATATCAACCCATAACCTATAATTTGGATTATTTAATTCACTATGTCTCCTTGATCTCCTTAAAATTTCACTGTCTGAAACTTCCCAAAAAAATAGTTATAGTGAAAATTCCAAGATGACTTGTTTAAAATTGATTTCATGATGAATCAAAAACCCTATCTTCCATAGTCTATATCTCTAAAAGTATAACAAACCATAACTTAAATTTTTTACCAAAAATACTGTGATATTTCTCATGAGGAAATTCTAAATTTCGCTATCTGAAGTGTCCCAGAAAAAAATTATAGGGAAAATTTCAAGATGAATCTCTTGAAGCAATGAAACCCTAGGATCTATGCTCTAATACTAAAGGTTATGAACCAACACCTTGAGAATGATAACAAATAAATTAATAATAATCCTCTTCGAGGGGGGAACATCTGTTTATGATATATTTAATGTACAAGATGCGATAAGAATATCCCACGACTAGGTCTTCTTGGTGTATATATATAGGAGACAAATGGTGCAATTATAATGAAAGGGTACAATGAAGGGTTCTATCCTAGCTATTGATATAACACTAGAAATGTAATAATTCAATATCTAGGGATTAAAAAGGGGTTTTATACTTAACATGGGGATTTATCTAGGGATTAACACTTCGATACCCTTCTACTGGCTCATTAATTCAAAGTTAGTCATGGGATGAAACCTTAGTTTCATACACTCCACACCTTTGCCTAGTCCTATAGATCTACACGGTGCATTTCCCACCAATGCATAGGCGTTCCCTTGACTACTATGTCCACGGTATGAATCCTTTGTATCTCAGGCACATACTCCTCCATTTATGCTAGAAATGTGTCTATTGGGATTGTCCCATAAAACCTCGATAGGTTGCACAACTTTGATCCAATCTAACACACTACTTTGGTGATTCATGCACATTTCCTAGTCAATACCTTCTATAGATTATCCTTCCATCTAGCCATCACATCCTCTGAGTATGTGTTGTAACAACCCTAGGCCGAACCCAATTAAATGTAAATGCAAATGTACTTAAGCTGGTGAGCTATTTGATATCATTTTTTGTATGGACCTTCCATGGTATAGTGCGCACATGTACCATGCACTAAAATGATGAAGTGTGCACATTCCAGGATATCGCATGCAAAAAACTTAAGTGCGCACGATATTTAGGCCAGGGAGCCTTTGTGTATATGTTGTGTTTTATAGGCTGGTGAGCCAGTTATTATAATCTAGGAGGCTTATGTTTTGAATTAGGCCAGAGAGCCTAGATGCTAAAGGCTAGTGAGCCTATTTTTGCATATGTAAATATTCATATCATTAATATAATACATCGTTGTGTGTAGATCGACCACGATAAAAGAGTATGGGGGACTAAAATTCACTAGTTAGGGAAAAAGGGGGGCTAAAAGTTAAGGAAAAGAGCTAAGCTAGGGAGCTTAAGCCAAAAAGGATACTTATATTAATACTCCTTTAAGTATAAAGTATGGATAATTATTTTATCCTAAGTTCTAAGGATGGGGACAAGTGGACCAAAGTAGCTCTCGACATGACGAGTGTCAAGTTGGGAACATGCATACATATAGCTTGGACTTAGTTCATTTGGGGGGGAATTTTCATCCATTCATTCATACCATGATCATTCACTCACTCATTCAGCTGTCCTCTGTACCTTCCTATACCTATTTCCATACCTGTATCTGTACCTGTACCTGGTTAGCTTGGGATATGGACTGAAGAGGCGGGTTTTTAGGCTTGTGGGATACTGAAGAGGCGGGATTTTAGGCCTGTGGGATACTGAAGAGGCGGGTTGTCAGGACCGTGAGAAATTTCTCTCTAGGTGAGATAATTGTTGGGAATTTATTTCCCGAAGATGCCAAAATACAGCTACAGGGCTCTGAGACTTCCTGTCCAGCCTGTTTCTAAAGCCCTGGAAGGGAAGTGTGGCAGTCAAGGGACCATTAAGCAAATAATGGGCACACTTCCTGGGGTGGGACATGCATGTGGGGAATGAGGGACTGTATGCTGTAGTTTGAGTTGGCACCTGTGACATAGTCTTTCCTGTTGTCTGAGATACATGAGCCTGGTTAGGATTCCCTTTACCTGGGTGGAGTTTAGTCCCGGCTCGGAGGTGACCCACTGCTGAGATTGATGAGCAATGTGGTCTAAGACTGGGAGGTTCATGGAAGGTCTACACACAATTGGTGACATTTTTACAAGATAAGTGTCCATTGTGTGTTAAATTACATGCTGCATTATTATTTATGTGTTTATTTTTATGGGTTTTTCCCATGCGTGACTTATACCTGTCTTTATATTTATGGGTATTTCCTGTCTATGCTACATGCATATGTTTAATGTTATTTCCATATGAATATGTGCGTTTACAGAATGTATTTGTCTGTTTTAAGTTATACATATAAATTTCTGCAAGAGATTATGTGTGTATATGTTTTAATTTGCATATAGTTCGAAATTTTTTATGTGGCATGGCCTAATTGGATGTTGGGGATGTTACAATATGTTATCAGAGAAACACAAGTGTTTTTAGTGGCATGACCTGGCCTGGGTGGCTGGGTATGTTACAATATGGTATTAGAGTGTTTTCTGGAGTAGCATGGCTTGACCTAGGTGGCCGAGGATGTTACATGTGTCATAAGAACAAACACCTATCTATCTTAGTTCTCCATCGACTATCAGATTCACATACTCCTCCTTGTGTCCTGTGATGTAGTATATGTTTTTGATGATTGAGCTCTGTGCATCTTCATTTATGAGCCTGCTATATCTTTTTCCCTCATTTCGATCTAGTGGCACAATGACCTGCAAGTTTCTGTCTCAAAGGACATATGCCATTTCTTTATATTTAATATGACATTATCATAAAATACCTAGGAAATGCCAAATAGTGCTAGATAGGGGTCTGATTCATTCTTAATATCGATCACTTCAAAGTCTACTTTCATTTTTATCCCATCAATGTTCACTTCCACTTGCTCCACCCTACCAATGGGATAAATTATGTATTGGTCGAAAAGCCTGAGTTGAATGGGGGACCACACCAAATTTGGTTTACCCATCAACTCACATGATTTATTCAACAATATTCTCACTTCAGATCTCGGGTCCAACATGACTCCATTCATCTCATAAATCCCTAACTCAATTGTCATCTTAAATTCTTTCCTTGTGCGCTTCCTCCTACTAGCATGACACACATCTCATTTTGGTAACAAGGCATTAATAGTAGAGTCGGTCTCCCCTTCCTCCATACATATTGTCAACATGTGGGTCAATTTCTTTGCAACTATAGGATCAAACAACACCTTAAGACAACAACGCAATAAGTCACTTACCTAGTTTTTTGATTTAGTCTTGGGGTAAGTGTTGTGTTGTGTTTCCCATTTCCTTCTTTTCTCTTCATACAATGTGACCCATGGTCGTATTTCCTCCATGTTGTAAAGAATGAATTTTTTGATGGCATCAATTTCTAAATTCACTAATGTATACAAGAATTCAAAACGAATAGCATGAGATCAAATATATATTATCAACTTCAGTGTAAATAGTTTATCTGTAAAAAATTGACACTATATAACTTACATACTCTTTATCAAGCGCCTTTTTTTGTTCATTTGGAGTAGCTCCCCTTCCCTTTTGTCCTCATCTTGCTGGTCATCCCAAACCAATTCCCTTGGTGTGTCGCCAATTTGATTGATGTGATCCAATGTACAAATGTAGATAATTTTGATATGGCATGTCATAGGTCTAGGGGGAAATCATGGTTCACATAACCACACACAAGCAAAGGATAATGACACTACAAAATAGACACACACATCATTAATTTCCATTAAACTTTAAGTGCATGACATATTTTTACTGAGACTATAGAAGAAAAATCATGTATTCGACATGCATACCCTCAGAATGTTCATATGGTCATGTGATTTCAACCTCGACAAATGCCCTTCTATAGTTAAGAAACATTGTAGACTTGACCCATATAAATAAGGTGCCTTCACACCCTATATATATATATATATATATATCCTTTGCCATAGAAATATCATTTGTCTTCAAAATCCATGGGATATAACCTTCTTTAAAATCCCAAGAGGGACCAACCTCTCCTCTACTTTATTTTCTTTTCCAATGTCTCTTTTTAGTATTTGAAGCAATAATATCTCTCCTAAAAAGAAAGTGTCACTTTTATTCGATGATATGTGCCTCTATAAAGAAGACGAACCATTTTTAAATATATGCAAGTGTCACTTTTATTCGATGATATGTGCCTCTATAAAGCAGATGAAACATTTTTGAATATAAGTGGCCAATGTTAAGATTCTCCCAATATGGAATCTCATAAAATACATATTTCCTTTTCATCCCAATGGGAATTTTCTCAACATAGGTGTCAAAAAATTTAGGATCATTGAACATAGGATCCCCATTTGAATCAAACAATTCTTCCATTTCCTTCTTTTTCTCTGTGTCATATGCCCTAATCCAATCTTTCGGTGTCATTATTTTAGGTCTGCGGGTTCTCTCTAGTTTACCATTGAAAGCAAATTCAACTCTTCTCTTCTGTGAGGAATACCCTCGAGCAATCATACACCAGTTTTCGTATGTGGTTGGACCACCTAGCCTTTATAGAAGGTCCACAACATTCACATCCATGATACCCTTTTGTTACAATACCTGTGATGTTATTGTGTACAAAGCATGTTAGTGTCAAAAATACAGTTGCATCAAATTAAGTATTCCAAATAACATTACATATATAAATAAATCAATCAACATACTTTTCAAAGAAAACTTCTAGTCCTAGACAATCATGTGTGGTGTACACACATATTCCATACAATGTAAAAGAACTCTCCATTGGGATGGGTCTTGATACATCATATAAATGTATCCCTTCCCATAATTAATTAAATTTATTGATCAATGGTTGGAGGTAGAATTCCATTATCTTCACTTGTCTTCTACTTGGGACTATAAGAGCCAACATAAGATGTTAATTCTTCACTGACAACCATGGGGGGATATTGTTATTGATCACTAGCACTAGCCAAAAATAATAGTTGGTATTTCAGAGGGAATATTAGTTAACTCCATCCATGGCTATGCTCAATTGTAGTCTACATACTTCATCCTTGAATTTATCGGTGCATGTATCCTCTATATGCTTCATGGATATTGAATTTACTGGTATTCACATAACTCCTAGCTCACTTCTATGTGAGGCATGCCACCCTTGCAACACATCTAATTGTTTGCAATGAAAGAGCCTTTGAATCCTTGGAATTCTAGGCATGTGCCTCAATATATTATGAGGAGGACCATGTTTCTTACCCTTGTTTTTGATTTCTAGTACCTTTCATGCCCACATTCTGAACATATCTCTTTGTCCGTATATTCGTTTCTGTATAGAATACAATGATTCAGACGTGCATGGTATGATATGTACTCAAGACCCAACATTTTTAACATTTTCTTTGCCTATGTGCAACTATTTAGCAAGGAATTATCTTTCAAAAGTACCTTATCTTTGAGTAACCTGCAATTAGTGGGAAATAGAAATATACACTGTCATTAAGCATGCATAAAATCAATCATTTTCTTCCTTCATTGTGTGACAAGACTCCTTCAAAATTAGGGGACTTAATGGTTAGTTACCTCAAAAGTGTCGAGAAAAACGTGTTTGACAAACCATACATTGATTTCAAGTTGTAAAGTAGCATTGTTTCCCTTAGTTGGGTAGACCTTGAACCATGTCCAAAGAGAGGGGCGGTGGAAGTAGATTTCATGTTTTCGAAGAAGGTATCAACGATATCAACATAATCCCCTAGTTCATTTTGATAGAATTCATGTAACAAAATTCCCTCCTTGGCCTGGGTATCCCATAAGAAATATTCCATACCAACCTCTATATCATTACCTTCGTCCCTAACACGTGAGGAACTAGTATTACTATAGAGGTTTTGAATTGGCGACTTAGGACATAGTGGGGATTGAATAGGTGGTTGATTCAACCATGCTTGGTATGATTCCCTCTCTGAAGCTCATGACTTGTCATCGTAGTGGGGTGCAATGGTAGATGGAAGACATGTCTCTCGTTGTGAGAATCCTGATTGTAAAAATATTGAACATTACATCGATAATTTTAGCAACATAATGCATTTAATATGTTCAAACATTATACCAAACATTTATTAGAAGCATGGATTTTCATTTTTCCAAATAATAAACATGAAACCAACCACTTTATAAAAAAATGTCGAATTAAGCAATACATTTACATTAGTTCCATTGAAAATCCCAAAACACAATTACTTAATCATTGTTTTCTTACATCCCAAGGGGTGTTTGCATAAAATAGATCCAATTCATGGTGTAATACTGTTGACCTAGGCTGGTTGTTGGAATATGACATGTTATAATTGGTAGGGTGAAGCATCTGTCCATTTTCATCATACATCTACTTGCAGTGTCTTTCTTCTGACAAGAGCTTGCATAATTTTGGGAATACTTGAATATCTTGTGCATTCGAACTTGATCCTGAATCACGATCTTGCAAAATTCAATGAACAATTATTCAAATGCATGTTCATACATAACATAAATTCAATGAGACAAATAAATTATATATAAAATATTGACTTATTGAAATTGGCAAAGGATACTTGAAGGAATTGCAATGATATGGAATGAGATGGAATCTGAAGAATTGACCATTTTATATTATAATTCCTTTTTTCCTGCATTTGAGACAAAATCATCATCTTGGGAAGCATAACAAATCTAACTTCAAACATAATTTCAAATAACTTTTAAAAGTTAACGATGCACTTAATTATATCATGATGCCCTGGTGCATCTTGATACCCCAAACACCCCTGTACTTTAAGTTATGAGAGGCACCAAAGAGTGACCTTCGTTATTGCCTCCACAAAGAAAAACCTCCGCAAAATTTAAATGCAGATGTTTTCATTTTCATTTTGAAAATTAAATTGTCGGTCAATGCATTAGTACTTAAACACTATGCCGGTGTTTTATGAACTGTATAACACATCGATTAAATCAAGTTACAAAAAATAACACACACGTTTACCATCAATGCGTTGAAATATACAACAAAAAATGAGTTAATGCGTTTTATGTACACACCACATTGGTGTGCTACGTATTGTATAACGCACCAAAAAATCAAGTTACGAAAAAAACAACATGCACATTTATCATCGATGTGATGAAATATACAATGAAAAATGAGTGGGAATTTTATATTTTCTAAATGTATGTGTTTATAAATGAAAACCTTATTCATTATTTCATTCTTTTGCCAAATTTTAGAGGTGAGATTTGTGCAAGAGATATTTACCAACAAAGACTTTAGACTGCGTGGATGTTTTTGAAGAGCCAAATTTGAAAGGGATCATCGTAGGTCACATACAAATCTGAAGAGGATAAATTTCAGGTATATGATTTCATTCTATTGATCATCTTAATCTTTCCCCTATTTCATTCAAGCAATTTTCAGTGCATTCCCCCCAAAATAAAAGGGTTTCGTAGTTGCCTTCGATATTGGAAGCCCTAACTTATTGTTTTTCTTGTTTTCCCTCTCTATATTTTACAATGATAATTTTTTTAAGAAATATATTTTTTAAGGGGTTTCTTTACTTATATATGGGGCATTTTCTATCTGTTGCAATGGAACCACTCATTGCATTGGATCCCAAATTGGCTTGTTGTTGTCGTTTTTTTTTTAAATTCCTTCACGGTTCGTGGTGTGCACTGCACAATGATAGAGTACCAATGTAGATTTTCATGTCAACAAGACTGCTTAATTTAAATTAGAAATAGTATTTAAAAAAAAAAACACCTTTGCGGTTGGCGATGCACATTATATTGAGATAAGCATGGTGTTGCATTTTCTTATAAACAACACCACTGAGTTTAAAATGGAAATAATATTGTTTTTTATATGGAAACGATCATGTTTAAATTTGTTCACAGGTCAAAAGTGCGTGACAAATAACAATTAGGTATCAATGCTTTTATTAATTTATAAAACACCGAGTAAATAAAACATTGTAAAAACTTTTTGATTTCGCAACGACTTTGTTGTCATATACCAGTGTGTATACATATGGTTGATGCATTGGTGCATACTCATTTACTATACACACTGGTATCTTATTTTGTAAAAAAATACGTAATTTTTATATCCGATGATTCCTAACTTTTCTCTTTTCAGGGAGATTATGAAAATTCCAAGGGACAAACGAGGAGAAAACCAATACATGCTGGTGCAAATGTCCAAAAAACCGTAGAAGGATATGGTAAAAGAAATGAACATAATTGCGTCACAAGAGGAGCCATCCCAACAACAATGTGCATCAGAGCTATGTAATCATTCATTTATTCTTTTAAGTACATCGAATTCAATTTCACATGAAATTCTAATTTTCATTTGTTTTGTTGTAGAAAAGAAAAAAAAAGAATAGATTCAACACATAAGATAGGACGATGATGAATAAAAGGGTTTGTCACAAACTTTATGAGTACTTACGTTTTCGGCCTTACTCAAGATTTCTTATTTGCTATGACTTTTATATTTAAATAATTAATTTACACTTGTCCATGGATGTCTTCTGATAGGTGCTAACATACAAAGAGGATACAACCAATGAATTGATAGAAATTTGGTTAAGTATGGGTTATGAGTAAATGTTGAAGTATCAAGGTTTAATTGAACAATTTTTAAGTAGCTAGGTTGTTTAACTTCCATTGTTTTATAATTAATGTAAAAACAATAATTTTTTATATTAATTATATCATACATGCTTTGTCATGGCGTATTAAACATGCAGGAAACAAAGTATGGAATGCAGCCAACACAAGAGGTTTTTATATAAGGCATGAAGCATGGATTCGAAAGAATGTGTATTGTTTATGAAAGACTCATTTCTATGGTATGTTTTTTGATTTACACAATCATGTATATTTTATTATATATATAAATGTAGATATACTTATTACACTTTATTTCTATGTTTTTAGATGGAATATGAAGTGGCAGAACATAAAAAACAAGTCGATCAAGAAAACAATAGGTTAAATAACTAAAGTACAATATCACCTACAATGATGAAGAAATGACTCTAATCTTTCTCTCCTTGTTGTGCCATCATGGTAGTGTGCCATTGTTCTTTTACATAGACTCCAAATGTCACCTTTGCGAATCATTGTGTCCTTTGGGCATTTTGGATCCCTTCATAGACCAACACATTGAATCAAACTGATGCACCCGTTCACGAACCCGGTGCACCCAAATGAACCCATGCACTCATCAACCTTTGCATCCCTTGGGACCGATGTGCCCCAACCTTGGTGCACTCCCCATGCTAATGCACCCCAACCTCTTTGGTGTGCCCCTTATCTTGGTCACTTCTGCCCCATGCTCTACCTCATGCTTGGGAAATTCCCTTGGTGTGTTTACATTCCCAAGGTGCCCACTTTCCCAATTAGTGCGACTCTTGGGTGCCAGAGAAACCCCAAATTTCATCTCCTTGAGGTCTTAGGAAAGGGTTTCCATTCCCTTGTAGCTAAAGACCTTACATCCTCCCCCACCTCAAGTCATTTCTATCCCTAACAACATCCAAAAAATCTACAATCTCCAAGTCTCTGCCTGAACTCATTCCCCCATCACAACTAATTCTGCTGGAAACCCCAAGTTTCGTGTCAATCAGAAACCCCAAATTTCTATCAAGTGGAAACCTCAAGTTTTCCACAAACCAACCAAACTGTATTGCAGCCAACTTCGCATGATCTGTTTCCTAATTCAATACGGTTTCTTCACCCAAATACAAGGATGAAAATCACCCAACTCTGATGCACTATCTCATTGCGATGTTGCTACCTTGTTGCTATTCAATTATGCTGTTGTTGTCGCTACCTACTACAATTGACTGCTGCCCACTTCACTTCAAAATTTTTCCTAAGTGTTGAAATCCTTGTGACTTTCCTCTGCGATCATACTAAAACTCAAGTCCATGCCTCCATGCACTATCGACCCCCACGTCTCAAATTGGTTGGGTAGTTAATCCAACCTTCACACCCATTCCATGAGCATGCACATATCCATGTCTGCACAATACTCCAAACCAAGGAAAGTCCTCAACTCACCTCTCTGCAACTCAACATTTGTGTTGAGTGTGGCCAACATACTCACCTTCTGCAAGCTTCCAAACTCTAGCACTGGCATCCTGATTGTCAATTCATCGGACGACCCAACAAATCTAGCTCAGGAACCAACGAGTCAATGTACCTCATCCAAGAGTTAGGAAACTCCTCAAGTCACCTCCATAGCCACATCCAAATCTGCCTAAGTCCACCACATGACTCATCCAAGTAGGTCACCCCAAGATCTTCACACATTCACCCAATTAAGGCATCCCAAACTGCTACAAGACTTCTTTGAATGTGCACCACTTGAGTCACCTTCAAGTCTGCCAAATTTCATTGCTAAAACAGATTACACTTGAACCACCAAGTCATCTGACTTCCCTTAAAATAAATAATTGAAACACTTATGAAATACAAGAACTCATAACCAAACATACCTTTCAAATGACATTCTTGGATGCACCCATGGTTCAATTTTATTTTCCTATACCTTCACTTTCCCAAGGCATCGACTCTCCACATGAACTCTCCTCAATCACTATGCACAAATCCAAAAACCTACATAGCACCTTCATTGAGATACATGTATGAGTCCATTCGTCCACTTCGAAAATACATTTAAGTCCTAAACACTTCATGCAACCATCCGAACTCATCTCCAATGTCTTGCCATATTTGCACCTTGACTACTTCCGCTTCAAGGCACCATGCACACAATGCTTGACTGCTAAGTCATACTTCCGTCAACTGACTTGCATAAATTTGTGAAGATTCACCTCATACAAAGGTTGCAGTCGACCCAATTGCCCAACAACCCAACTCAACTCATGTAATACCCCAGGTCGATCCCCAATTGTAAATGTAAATATGTTACATAGGCTGGTGAGCCAGGTTATTATAAGCCAGGAGGATTATGTAATTATTAGGCTAGATATCCTAGATGCTAAAGGCCAACGAGCCTATTATTGTCATATGTAAACACTCATATCATTAATAAAGTACATCACTGTTGCAAACTGACCCATAAATGAATATGGGGGGATAAACTCCATTAGAAAGGGAAAGGGGGCTAAGAGTCTAGGAAGGGGCTAAGCCATGGGGCCTAATCCCAATGGAATATTATATTAGTATTCCTTAAAGCTAAAGTAATGGATATGAATATATCATAAGTTTCAAAAGTAGGGACAAGGGAGTCCCTTGGATGCCATGTGTATTAAAGGACACATGTATACATATATTTGTGGATATAGTGCAATGCCCCATATCTTTTGGCAGGGGATTCAATGACACTCTTACCATTCACTCATCCATGCTACCATTGATATTGGTACCTAGGATTGTTGTAGCTTGAAGAGGCGGGTTTTTAGGCCCATGGTCAAAGAGATGGGTTGTCAGGCCCATGGTTGAAGAAGTGGGTTGTCATGAACGTAGGATTTTATCTCCATGTGAGAGATTTGTTGTATCGAAGAAGTGATTTTTTAGGCCTGCGAGTAGTTTCTATGGGTGAGAAACTAATCAAAATTGTTCCCTGGTGCATTGGGAAATAACTATGGGGCTTTGAGACTTCCTGTTTGGCTTGTTGTTGAATCCCCAGAAGGGAATTGGAGCAGCCAAAGGACTGTTGAAAAGAGAAGGGGAAGACTTCCTGGGGTGGGACAAAAATGTGGGGAATGAGAGACTGTAGGCTAGTTGCAGTAGTTGGGCACCTTGGATTGAAAAATTATGTTTCTTATCAGACCTTAGACTGGATTATTATTTCCCTTTTCCCTGGTAGAGTTTATCCCCAGCTAGGGGGTGACCCACTGCTATGATTATGAGCAGTGTGGTCTATGGATAGGAGGAACTGGAAGGTCTACATGTAGTTGGTGTTTATTTCCTGAGATACGTGTCTTTCATGTGCTTATTTCAATTACTGTGTGTGTGCCAATATGAACTTTCTATCATGGAATATCTGTTGTTAAATTCTATACATGAATTGTTATTGTTGCATGCATGTTGTTATTATTTACGCTTAACTCTGTTCATGTGCAGAGCATTTCTATTGAATTAAACGGTATAAAAAATTCATAATTTTGATGTGGCATTGCCCAATAGGGATATGGGTATGTTACAACTCAATTTCCATTCTCGGCAATGCATGACAAAATAATGTCATGTTGAAAATGTTCCCAACCAACTACCTTGATGCGAAGTTGTTCTAGGCCTCCTTAAGTTTTTTGGCTCACCCAAGTGCTCCAAATAATTGCAACCCAAAACTTCTCCCCTTCACGATCACCCTCTGTGATCACTTCTGTGGTTAGATCTATGAAAATTCTTGCATTCGTTCACCTCACCTAACTGCTCAGTTCACCCAATGAACTCTGCGCTTGGTCTTATCAAGGTGTGCGCACAGGTCTGGAACTTACTTCTATCGCAATTCAAACCAACCAAGTATACACCTAGAATATCTTTGCAAAAGGTTAGTCCACCTTAGTGAACCTTCAACAAGTTTGCGCCCAAACTGCCTTTGCAATCAAATTTGTGACAATTTCTCCGATCAACCACCCTGTCCAAGTGATTCATTTCACCAAAAACTTTTCTCTCGGTCTATACAAGGTGTGTTGGCATGTTTACAGGCAGGTGTGCTTGTCATTGATGGCAAGATCAGAGTATGCAGCGAAGGAAAAACAGGGACAACGTAAGCTCAGGAGGATAAGTGCAGAGGTGCAGGCAGAGTGCAAGAGTGTTCTTGATCATTTGATGGTTTACAGGTAGGCAAGGAAGATCAGGGATAAATTTATCCAACTCCATTTCGGAGTTTCAGATATCGGCAGGTGGAGGTGTCAAGGACACTCACGACAAGTCCCGGAATCGCGAAATGTGAAACGCCGAAATCCCGAAAGCAGGAGATAGTTCCAGATACCGAGAGTTAAAGTGTCGAAACACTTCACCATAGGAGTCCCAGAATCACGAAATGCGAAATGCCGAAATCCTAAAAGAAGGAGACAGTTTCGGATATCGGGATTTCGGATACCGGGAGTTGGGGATGTCAAGAACTCTTACTACAGGAGTCCCGAAGTCGCGAAATGCGAAATCGTGATATGATAAACCACGATATAATCTCAACCATTGGATCAAGGAAAAAACTGGACAGTCGATCCAAGACAGATACGTGGCGAAATATCATCCTTTCGCTGACTGGAAAGTCAAAGGAATGGGGTTCCCTAACCTCTTAAACTTGCGATATGCGAAATCGGGAAATAACCTTAGCCGTCAGATCAAAGTTTGATCTGGACCGTTGATCTGACTCCATTTCGGAGTTTCGGATACCGGGATATGGAGGAGTCAAGTGTCGAGACTCTTCATCACAGGAGTCCCGAAGTTGCGAAGTGCGAAAAGCCGAAAAGCTGATCTGACTCCATTTCGAAGTTTCGCAGACCATAACTTGGAAGTGTCGAGAACATTCACATCAAGAATGATGAAATCGCGATATATGAAATCATGAAGTGATCTGGGCTGACAGATCCAGGAGGTGAATGTGGAAGACCACGTTAGAAAGGACAGGTGGAAGACTATGACATGTGGCATGATTAGACAACGACAAGTGTCAAGTTGACTTGGCATTTCAGGCCACTGGAAATCACAATTCTGAGTGACACGTGATAGCCACTTGGGTCACGACACGTCATCGAGTGACGCAAGACTGACCTCACTCCAAGAGTTTTTGCTTCAGGATTTTTAACTCCATCACTCCCCCAAAGTCCCGAAGGCTGAAGTCCCGGGGCAGAGGATAGCCATTCGATCACCATGGATCGAGGACCGTTGATCTGGAGATCGAAGCACTTGTGTGATTGGAGAGTGGTCATATTTCGATGGTCACATCGTCGAAGAACTATAGAAGAGAGCTCGAAGTGGCAAGCCCCATTTCAGAGTTTCGGGGATCAAGACATGGAGCGTAAAGAAATCTTCACATCAAGGATGTCGAAATGCTGAATTGCGAAATCATGAAAGTGCTTTATGGATAAGTTCTCGGTCATCGATGGTGGTCACAACCATTGGTCACATTAGTGGAAGATGGAGGAAGGAGCTAGTGCAACCAAGCTCCATTTCAGAGTTTTTGGGATCAGTACGTGAAGCGTAAAGAAACCTTAACCATAGGAATCGCGAAATGCCGAAATGAAAAACAACGAAATAAACACAAGACCCTACGGATTCCATCCAACGGTGTAGGTGATTTTGAATATGATAGGAGGGCTACTGTTGCACTTCACAGTGTAATTGCTAGAAACGACTGATGGTATTTGCTAGAGGATGAGCTCGAATATGATGAAGAAGACAAGGAGTCTGAACTGCCAGAGAGGCCAAGGAACCTCAACATAACACCCAGTGATGATGGACGCGTGGGTTGAACTGCCAGAGAAGTTGAAGGATTGCAATGATGATCAGGTAGAGCACTCGACATGAGGAGAAGATGCAAAACAGAGAGAAGGTGTGGGATTTTGGAGTGGAGTGAACACCCCGAGGTGGAGAACATTAGCGTGGTGAGAGCATGCAGAAGCATGGCGCATATTGCATGCACAAGGAGAACATAAACTATAAGTATGCTGAACAAATAAGAGATGAGGGTTGTTGCTGTTGAGTGTGATTGACGTGTGAAGAAGGAGGCAGAGTGTAGCAACATAACTGCACAGAAGAGGTGTGGTGCATTGAATGGACATGGCACACAGAGAAGAAATGGCAGAAGAACATAAAGCATAAGAGGAGTGTGCAAAATACACTGATGTAGAAAGAGCAGCGCAGTGTAGCAGATCAGTGATGAGACTGGTAAGTTTTTGAAGAACTTTATATCACTGTAATAAGTGTTATTAGCAAAGATTTATATTTCAGGGTGGTAGGGAGGTGCTAGGGAGGACAGTTGTCCTCAGAGGTTCAAGTGGGTGCTTGAATGCAGGGAGTTGTAGCTTCCATCTGGTTGCATCCAGAGAAACCAGGGTGGCAGGGTGGTGCAAGGGAGAACTGTTGTTCTCTGTTATGTAGGTTGGTGCTTGTATGACTGGAAGTTGGTGTTGGAACACTTGGGGAGTTGGTGCTTCCTTCTAGTTGGTGTTATAGAAACCAAGGAGTTGGTGCTTCCTTCTAGTTGGTGCTAGAGAAACCAGGGAGTTGGTGCTTCCTTCTAGTTGGTGCTATAGAAACCAGGGAATTGGTGCTCTCAACAAGTAGCAGGTTGCAAAACAGAGGTTGTAACCTCATTATGAGTTGGTGCTCATATGTATGATAATGTAAAGAATGTAAAGATTACTTATCATATAAAGAAGAAGAGGTTTTTACCCTTTATGGGTTTCCTCAGGAAATATCTGTCTCAGGGTATCTCATATGTGTGACTGATGCTGAATGTTCTATTACTTATTTCCCTGCATTATTGTGATTGTCATTAAGTGCTTTGAAAAGAGTTTAAAATAAGCATAATTGTTTAAGCATGGTAACAACTGATTCACACCCCCGCCCCCCCCTCTCAGTTGTCCAACAATTGGTATCAGAGCTGGCCCCTTTTATCTAAGGGTAGATCCTAGAGCTTAAACATGTCAAGGCATGAAGGAAATTCAACCAATAAGGCCCCTCTGTTCAATGGAACAAACTTTTCCTTCTGGAAAGTTAGAATGAGAACTTACATAATGGCTTTAGGTGCAGATGTTTGGGATGTGGTAGATACTGGTTATGTAAAACCAGTTGTACTAGCTAATAAGGATGACAAGCTAGAATTTAGCTTCAACGCTAAGGCTATGAATGCTATCTTGAGTGGGCTTGCAGAAGCAGAATTCGTAAAAGTTATGCACCTAGGAACTGCCAAAGAAATGTGGGACAAACTCATTAGTAGTTATGAAGGTAATGAGAAGGTAAAGGATGAGAAGCTTCAAATCTACAGAGTATAGTTTGAACAAATGAAGATGAAAGAAGATGAAACTGTTGGAAAATACTTTCTGAGAGTTGAAGAACTGGTAAATGCAATGAAAGAAATTGGTGAAAAAATTGAGGAACCTTCTTTAGTTCAGAAAAATTTGAGATCTCTCCCAGATAGGTTCAACCCGAAGGTCTCTGCTATAGAAGAACTTAATGATTTAAAAACCTTGGAGTTTGATAAACTTCTAGGAATATTGACTGCATATGAAATGAGAATAGTTAAAGATAAACCCACCTCCAGAGAAGCATCATTTAAGGCAGACAAGAATGAGGATTCTGAGCATGATGAAATTGAAGAAAAATTTGCGAAGAGATTGAAAAAGGGACCAGGCAAATACAAAGGTAAATTGCCTTTCAAATGTTTCAACTGTGGTAAGATAGGTCATTTTGCAAATAAATGTCCTCACAAAAGAAAGGATCAGACATGTGATGATGAGGAGAAGCACAAACACAAAAATTTCTTTAAAGAGAATAATTTTAAGAAGAAAAGTCTTTGTGTAAATAATGATGATGATCCTTCAAATGATGAAGATAGTGACTCCTCTATTGAAGATAAACTAAATGAATTCATACTTATGGCCAAAGAGGATTATGATAATAAAATCACAGGAAGTGAGGCTAATGAAGAAGAAGCTGTGGTTGATATGGAAGGAGAACTGATTAGTGCACTGGAAGAGATTGACAGACTCAGAATTAAGAACATAAAGACAAAACAATTGCTGATACAGTTCGAGAAAGACAGTAAAGAACCCGATGAAGACCTTGTCCTACTAAAAGTGGAATTAGAAGAGGCAAAGAAAATCGAAGACATTATGAAACGACAGTTATCAGAAAAGAAGGCAAGATGTGAAGACTTAGAACAAGAAGTAGTGAAAACTAGGAAAGAGATGGAGAAGTTTCAAGCCTTGTATAATCAGAATCTGTCGAGTATCAAAGCCTCATAAGGATTAGCCACCATTCTGAATCAGCAAAGGAATCCAAAGCTGAAAATTAGTTTGGGTTATGAAGAGGGATCAAGTAGTAGTTAGCAAAGAAACAAAGAATCCATAAAGTTTGTCAAATCTACAACCAATGATAACAAAAAACCTGCAGAAACAAAGGAAGACAATCAGCTGCCCAAGAGGAGTAAAGAAAAAGGTGCTAGGAAATCTGTAGATCAAAGAAATAATGCACTCCCTGCTCAAGGAAATCATCGGCATGGAAGAAATTGACCTATTCAAAGAAGACAACCATTTTCCAGGTACCAACATTTTTTCTATGGATATTGTTTCTTTTGTTCTAACTTTGGTCATAAAGCTATAAACTGTTCTTTAAAATTAAATTATAAGCAATCAAGACATTCAAGGTATAGATATCTTCCACAACAAAGAATGAGACAGCCAAGTAACAAACCACCACAGACTGCAAATCACTTGATGGATGGGAAAAGGACACAGGTTGAGCATAACAATCGTTATGATCCTTTATTCAACGAACCAAAATGTTACATCTGTCATAACTATGGACATAAAGCTGCAGATTGTTGCTTAAAGAATTACAAGCCAGATTTGATCCCCACTGCTGAAAATGTCAAGGTTTGGAAGAAGAAAGTAGATGACAAGTGTGGACTAGTGTTATTAGCCCAAAGACACAAGAATCCCTGGTATATTGACAGTGGATGTTCCAAACATATGACTGGAGACAAAAGTAAGTTTCTAACTCTAAGTAAAAGCAAATCAGGGAATGAAACTTTTGGAAATGATGCACCAAGAAAAATTAAAGGTAAAGGAATGGTAAGGTTGAGTAATGGCAAAGGGAAAACTTAATATGTGTTGTTAGTAGAAGGTCTGAAACATAATCTGCTTAGTGTTAGTCAAGTTTGTGACTGAGGATGTGAAGTCTTTTTTACCTCTAAAGACTGTAGAATAAAATATGTGAATTCAGGACAGCTAGTTGCAAAAGGGATAAGAACATAAAACAATGTCTATGTGTTAAAAGAGGAAAAAGAAGAATGCCACTTAAGAAAGTATGATGAAAGCTGGTTATGGCATAGGAGACTTGGACATCTAAACTTTGACCACTTAATCAAGCTCAAAAATCTCGAGGAAGTAAAAGATCTTCCGAGAATATCAAAGCCCTAAGATTCTATGTGTAAACCCTGTCAAGTAGGAAAGCTAACCAGGACATAGTTTAAGTCCAAGAGATCTACTTCAATAGAGAAACCACTCCAATTAGTACATATGGATTTATGTGGACCATCAAGACAGGAAGGCACAGGGAAATAAAACTACTTCATGCTAATTATTGATGATTACTCCAGACTTACTTGGGTTGCCTTTCTCAAGGAAAAAGCTGAAGCATTTGAGAAGTTTAAAATATTTAAGGCTTTAACTGAGACTCAAACAGGCAAGAGGTTAAAGGCAGTAAGATCAGACAGAGGAGGAGAGTTTATATCAAGTGATTTCAAGGAATTCTGTGATAAGCATGGGATCAAGAGAGAATACACAATCCCAAGAACTCCACAACAAAATGGAGTAGTTGAGAGGAAAAACAGAACAGTGCAGCAAATGGCCAGGTCAATGATGAATGAGAAGAACATTGGTCAAACCTACTGGGTAGAAGAAATACACACAGTAGTCCATGTTCTTAACAAATCCCACCTCAGACCACAAAGTGAAAAGACACCTTATGAACTGTGGTATGGGAGACCTGCTTCAATCAAACACTTCAAAGTCTTTGGGAGTAAATGTTACATAAAGAATAATGATGAGAACCTTGGCAAATATGATGACAGGGCTGATGAGGGTATATTCTTAGGGTATGATACAAACAAAAAAGGATATAGATGCTATAATAAGAGGCTACATAAAATGGTTGATTGTATTGACGTAAAAGTTGATGAAGGAATCCCAACAAGAGAGGTGTACAGTAATGAGTCTTCTATAGAGGACACAACTAAAGCTGAAGATGAACAGGTCCAAGAATAAAAAAACGAAGACTCTGAATAAGATGAATACATAGATACTCAGACAGACTCAAATCAACAGACAACTTCAAATTTCTCCTCCAGAATCACTCAAAAGAATCATCCTGCAAGTCAGATAATTGGTGAAAAAGACAAAGGTGTACAAACCAGGAGAAAGATAATCAAAAACATCAAACAATCACATATAGCTTTCATATCCATGCTAGAACCCAAGAATTTTAATGAAGCTAGCAAAGATGACCATTGGGTTAAAGCAATGAATGATGAACTTGATCAGATTGAGAAAAACAATACGTGGGAGATGGTTCATAGACCT
>ML817297.1:34795-61821 GCA_009831015.1 Picea engelmannii
GATAGGTGAACTGTCATTTTTTCTTGGTCTGCAAATTACTCAGAGGTCTGAAGGGATGTTCATTTCTAAAGAAAAATATCTAAGAGAAATGTTGAAAAGGTTTCAAATGGAAGATTCTAAACCTGTGGGCACACCTATGGTTATTGGATGCAAATTAAGCAAGGATGTTGACTCACCCGATGTTGATCAAAGTTCATATAGGTCAATGATAGGCAGTCTGCTGTACATCACAACATCTCGTCCAGATATAATGCATGCTGTTGGGATGGTAGAAAGATATCAGTCTACACCTAAACATAGTCATTTGCTAGTTGTCAAAAGGATATTCAGATATTTGAAAGAAACAATGAACTATGGCCTATGGTATCCTAAGAATCATAATTTTCAATTATCAGTCTACTCAGATGCTGATTGGGCTAACTGCATGGATGAAAGGAAAAGCACGAGTGGAGATGCGTTCTTCTTAGGAGATTCTCTAGTAGCATGGTTGAGTAAAAAGAAAGGTTCCATTTCTTTATCAACTACAGAGGCAGAGTACATTGTTGTTGCTACCTGTTGCACTCAGGCATTATGGATGATTCAGACACTTGCATATTTGGAGGTAAAATACACTGCACCGATCCCAATTCATTGTGATAACACTAGTGCCATCAGTGTGTCTAAGAATCTTGTATTCCACTCCAAGACTAAGCACATTCCCATAAAATACCATTTTCTGAGAGAGCAGGTCACCAATCAGGTTGTTCAGGTCCATTACATTCCAACCACAGAACAAATTGCAGACATCTTTACTAAACCCCTAGCCAAGACACCATTTGAATATCTCCGACAGAAGCTGGGTGTCATCCCGTCTCACACCCAAGAGAGTTCATCTTGTTAGGGGGAGATTTGTATGGATTGAATATCTGATACCTCCTAAAAATACTACAACAACTTAGGGGGATCATGTTTTCTTTGACATTGATATCAAAGGGGGAGAAAAGGAGTGGTCCGGACCAGATGCTACAGTTGTAGGTCCAAACAGATTAGCGCAGTCATTAAGGTTTTCCATCAATTCCAAAGGGGGAAATTGTTGGCATGTTTACAGGCAGGTGTGCAAGATCAGAGTATGCAGCGATGGCAAAATAGGGACAACGTAAGCTCAGGAGAATAAGTGAAGAGGTGCATGCAGATTGCAAGAGTTTGCTTGATCATTTGATGGTTTACAGGAAGGCAAGGAAGATCAGGGATAAATTGATCCGACTCCATTTCGGAGTTTCAGATACCAGGATATGGAGGTGTCAAGGACACTCATGACAAGTCCCGGAATCGCGAAATGCGAAACGCAAAAATCTCGAAAGCAGGAGACAGTTCTGGATACCGGGAGTTGAAGTGTCGAAACACTTCACCATAGGAGTCCCGGAATTGCGAAATGCGAAACGCTGAAATCCCGAAAGTAGGAGACAGTTTTGGATACCGGGAGTTGGGGATGTCAAGAACTCTTACTACAGGAGTCCTGAAGTTGCGAAATGTGAAATCAAGATATGCTAAACCACGATATAATCTCAACCATTGGATCGAGGACAAAACTGGACTGTCGATCCAAGAAGGATACGTGGTGAAATATCATCCTTTCCCTGACTGGAAAGTCAAAGGAACGAGGTTCCCTAACCTCTCGAACTCGCTATATGCAAAATCGCAAAATAACCTTAGTCGTCAGATCGAAGTTTGATTTGGACCATTGATCTGACTCCATTTCAGAGTTTTAGATACTGGGAGATGAAGGAGTCAAGTGTCGAGACTCCTCATCGCAAAAGTCCCAAAGTTGCGAAGTGCGAAAAGACAAAAAGCTGATCTGACTCCATTTCGGAGTTTCGCAGACCGAGACTTGGAAGTGTTGAGAACATTCACATCAAGAATGCCAAAATCGTGAAGTGATTTGGGCCGATAGATCTAGGAGGTGAATGTGGCAGACCACGTCAGAAAGGACAGGTGGAAGACTATGACACGTGGCATGATCAGACAACGACAAGTGTCAAGTTTATTTGGCATTTCAGGCCATTGGAAATCACAATTCTAAGTGACATGTGACAACCACTCGGGTCATTACACATCATCGAGTGACGCAAGACTGACCTCACTCCGAGAGATTTTGCTTCGAGAGTTTTAACTCCATCACTCCCCCAAATTCCTGAAGGCTAAAGTCCCAGGGTAGAGGATAGTCGTCCGATCACCACGGATCAAGGATCGTTGATCTGGAGATCGAAGCGCTTGTGTGATTGGAGAGTGGTCATATTCCGTTGGTCACATCGTCGAAGAACTATAGAAGAGAGCTCGAAGCAGCAAACCCCATTTTAGAGTTTCGGGGATCGGAACATGGAGCGTAAAGAAATATTCACATCAAGGATGTCGAAATGTCGAATTGCGAAATCGCGAAAGCGCTTTATGGATAAGCGTTCGGTCACCGATGGTGGTCACAACCATTGGTCACATCGACGAAAGATGGAGAAAGGAGCTAGTGCAACCAAGCTCCATTTCGAAGTTTCAGGGATCAGTACGTGAAGGGTAAAGAAACCTTAACCACAGGAATCACAAAATGCTGAAATGTGAAACGGTGAAATAAACACAAGACCCTACAGATTCCATCCAACGGTGCAGGTGATTTTGAATATGATCGGAGGGCTACTGTTGCACTTCACAGTGTAACTGCTAGAAACGACTGATGGTCTCTGCCAAAGGATGAGCTCGACTATGATGAAGAAGACGAAGAGTCTCAACTACCAGAGAGGCCAAGGAATCTCAACATAACACCCAGTGATGATGGACGCGTGGGTTGAACCACCAGAGAAGCTGAAGGATTGCAATGATGATCAGGCAGAGCACTCGACATGAGGAGAAGATGCATAACATAGAGAAGGTGTGGGATTGTGGAGTGGAGTGAACACCCCGAGGTGGAGAACATTGGCATGGTGAGAGCATGTAGAAGCATGGCACATATTGCATGCACAAGGAGAACAGAGACTATAAGTATGCTGAACAAAGAAGAGATGAGGGTTGTTGCTGTTGAGTGTGATTGACGTGTGAAGAAGGAGGCAGAGCACAACAACAGAAATGCACAGAAGAGGTGTGGTGCATTGAATGGACATGGCACACAGAGTAGAAATGGCAGAAGAACATAAAGCATAAGAGGAGTGTGCAGAAGACACTGATGTAGAAAGAGCAGCGCAGTGTAGCAGATCAATGATGAGACTGGTAAGTTTTTGAAGAACTTTATATCACTGTAATAAGTGTTATTAGCAAAGATTTATATTTTAGGGTGGTAGGGAGGTGCTAGGGAGGACGGTTGTCCTCAGAGGTTCAAGTGGGTGCTTGAACCTAGGGAGTTCTAGCTTCAATCTGGTTGCAGCCAGAGAAACCAGGGTGGCAGGGTGGTGCAAGGGAGAACTGTTGTTCTCTATTATGTAGGTTGGTGCCTGTATGACTGGAAGTTGGTGCTTCCATCTAATTGGTGCTAGAACACTTGGGGAGTTGGTGCTTCCTTCTAGTTGGTGCTAGAGAAACCAGGGAGTTGCTTCCTTCTAGTTGGTGCAAGAGAAACCAGGGAGTTGGTGCTTCCTTCTAGTTGGTGCTAGAGAAACCAGAGAGTTGGTTCTCTCAGCAAGTAGCAGGTTACAAAACAAAGGTTGTAGCCTCATTATGAGTTGGTGCTCATATGTATGATAATGTAAAGAATATAAAGATTACTTATCATATAAAGAAGAAGATGTTTTTACCCTTTATGGGTTTCCTTAGGAAATATCTGTCTCAGGGTATCTCATATGTGTGGCTGATGCTGAATGTTCTATTTCTTATTTCCTTGCATTATTGTGATTGTCATTGAGTGCTTTGAAAAAAGTTTAAAATAAGCATAATTGTTTAAGCATGGTAACAACTGATTCACCCCCCTCTCAGTTGTTCAACAAGGTGTGTGCCTAGATCAACCTTCAACCACACTGTCAATCAAAACCTTTGTTAGAATTTTGATGCAAAGTATTTGCAATGAACCAGTTCACTTCACTGAACTATTCACCAAACAAGCTCTGATACCATATTTCATGTCCCCACAACGTGCGTACCTGGATCTTGCGATTGTGCACCTCTTGAGGGCATCCAACACTGTGACTGTTCTCACTTGGCTTCTTGGAAACACCAAGGATACTTCATCTGGATTATGCCTCTTCACCTAAAGCATTCCCATACTTTTTTCTAGGCTACAAGCGAGTCACACTCCTACTCTAATGAAACTCTTGTATACTTAGACAATTTTTTAACAGTCTTAACATTTAGTCATTTAAGCATACATCCATGAAATGAAGAGAACACTTGTGAAACACATAGGAGACACACAAATATAGTGTAGGTGGAAAAAAATGTGCCTAACACCCAACTAAGTCTTATTATTATGAAATAATTGCAATATGAGCACTACTGAATCAATTTACAACTTGGTAGAGTCGTCTGACTCGCCTCACCTCACTAAGACACTCATACACATATTTGTCACACCAAGACTTGTCCATCGTAACAACGTTCATAACTCCTATAGTGCACCTCATGTGTGCACCCACCACAAACTCATAGTCTCTTCTCTGTCACAAGACTTCACACAGACTCACGGTTCTGCCTCATAGCATGCTTCGCCCAGACATGTGACAAAACTTCCCCAAACTCAGCCCAAATAAGGTCTCCCCAACTCTGTCCATAAAATCACTCGAAGGTAGTAGAAGTCCTCCCATGTGGAGTGACTTGAGTCCTTGATGGATATCACATTTCTTCATCCAAGTCTACCGTAGAAACTTGACTATGATCTTGCTCTCCTTGTTGTGCCATATTGGTTCGACACCCTTGTTATTTTATATGGAATCCAAACATCACCTTCACGAATCATCATGTCCTTTGGGTGTGTCATGCCCCTTTATGGACCAACGCGCCCAAACGAACCTTCGTGTCCTCTGGGACCGACGTGCCCCAAACTTGGTACACTCCTCAAGTCAATGCGTCCCAACCTCTTTGGTGCACCCCTTCTCTGGGTCGCTTCTACCCCATGATTTGCCTCATGCTTGGACAATTTCCTTGGCATGTTCACATGCCCAAGGTGCCCAATTTCCCAACTAGTGTGACTCTTGAATGTCGAATCAACCCCAAATTCTGTCTCCTTAAGGTCTTGTGAAAGGGTGTCTGCACCCTTCTAGATGAAGACCTTTAAATAACCAAAGTACAATATCACATACAAATAATGAATATACGAGGCATGCACATAGCTCGAGCAATGACAACAATTCAAGTGATGAATGTCAATCAATATAATTGAATGTTACTACAAGTTGTAAGCTTTGGAATTTTTTTTTGTGAAAATCAAGGATTTTGTTTAACATACTCGACATATTGTCCCAATTGCATGAGGACATGTTACCAATAAATGTAACACGTACATATTAGTTGCAATTTGATTATTGTGTACCTTCATGTTGTCCCATTTTGTATGACAATGGGTCTCTTATTCATATATAATAAAATGGGTTTCTTATTTTATTGCATTGTTGAGTGTTGTAAAATGCTGCATTGTTGAAAAATCAATATGTGGATGATTTACATTTACAAATAACAGAGGTGTAATCCATTGGATAACACATTAATGCAATCATTATATAAAAATGCAATAACAAAAATATAAAACATTATTATTATAAAACATATTTGATTTTGATATGATTAATTGAAAATTTGTACAAAAAAACAATTAATTAAAATATAAACATATCGATGCACTGTATTATTATGAACTCACTAGACGACACATGCCATAATATATAAAGTGGTGCATTTTGAGGAGTGATATTCATTGGTTCCCATTAATTATATTAAAGCACCAATAAAAAATATTGATAAAAAACACCATTATGTAAATGACATAAGGTACAACTATATTTATTGTTTCAAAATTTTACGGTGCACATGTTTACAATACATATTGGGGATCTAAATATAATATAAACATTGGTGCTTTAAATACAATATATGCATCGATGCTTAGTAAAAATAACGATGCCGATCAGGGGTAGGAAGAGCGGTGGGAGGGGGAGGAATCTATAAGCCCGAAGGTCAACCTGTCATCAATTTTTCTTGGGGATTAGGAACAATGACCATAAATGAAGCGGAGGCCTTGGTACTCTTCGTAATCATTTGTCTGGATCAATCCAAGATAATTTAAAACATTTTTTCTGTGGTGACTCCATGATGATCATTCAAGCGTTGGTTCAAGGGCCCATTGTCAGGGGTAGTTACTACTCTGGAGTCATGTTCCACTCCCTAGATGCCCTTCAAAAATTTAATAAGTATACTTTATTCCACATTAAGCAAGAATTGAACTCTGAATTAGACAAGCTAGCCAAGGAAGGATCAAGGGTAACAATGTCTTAGTTGTCAATGGGGTTTCTAGGATCTTCCCAATCCCCTAAGTTCATGATGGTGGCATTAATAGGATGGATGACTAATGGAAATCCAATTTCAATGGTCCGCCCCTCAGTCACTTCAGTATTCAAAGAATTTATTTCACCTTCGTCCCCTGCATGTGTGGTCTAGGTTTTTTAGGAAAGGATGGGATGGATTCGAGAATCCAGGAAGCAGAATGCCAAGGTTATGGTAATGGGTTTGGGACTCACCAGGAATTAGGTTACTCCTCATTATTTCTTATCCAACACAACGAAAAAACATTGGCATATAGTTACCTTCGATATTTCTTTGATCTCGGTCCTATTCTCTCTGTTTTATTTTGAAATAACAAGGGAATTAGGTTAGTGGGTCAAGTCAAAAGCTATTTGGTCAAGTTTGTTCTGGTGACATTGGGGAAATTCAGTTTTTAGATTTCGGGTGTTGGGTATATCTCTTTTCCACCTCTCACTCTGGTTCCTATGTTGTCTTCAAGTCGATAAAGGGTCTCCCCATTGATAGTCATTCAATTACTACTCTAAACCATCATAGTTCCCCTAACTCGTTGTTTATCCCTAGCTTATATTTCAATTCTATCTGTAATTCAGAACCAATGTTCCTTCTGTTGATGTTTTGACAACATCGAGAAGACATTCTCTAAAGATAATAATTAATAATATAATTATTAATGATTATTATATATATTATATAATAAGTAAATGATAATAATAAATAGTTATTGATTATTCAAGGGATGCATCCTTTCATGGATGGTCACCCTATGTTCCCTATATATGGAATACTCATTATTGTAATAATATTTTGAACATCTCTCATATCTAATATGAAGAAAAACCAACATAGTATCAGAGCAGCACTGGGCTCGACTCCCTCACGGGAGGACCCAGGAAAACGAAAGAGATAGCTTCATCTTCCCATGTTCATACTCAAAGAATGTGCATCCATGGTTCCCAGCTATGGGATTCGAAATTAATGCTGATTATGTCTTGTTATGGGAAATCGTTTGCTATACTGAAATGTAGCAGCAAAGTGAAAAAAAACCTAGATGAAAGAGTCAACAAATAAAATTGAAGTGAGCAGACACAGGTCGCAGAGGGCTTGAGGCTGGTCTTGATTTTAAGGCAGGAAACATTATTGAATAAGTGGATATAATGGCCCATCATTGAAGAGAAACCATCATTGATGTGTAACCATATTGGACCATCTAAACTTGCATAGGATGCCACATTGCGGTCAGATACAGTCTTCTCTGCCGACTGGATTTTGTTAATATGCATGGGAAACCTAACAGAAAGATTTTTTTGGTGAAGGGCATAGAATAAACCAACCATCGTGGCATTTTCATGAATAAGGCAATGGCTACTGCAGTGAGGACCATGGGAACTGTAGTAGTGTCCAGGTAAGATCTGGATTCTGGCACTTCCACCATGACTTCCTTCTTCTTGTTGGGTTTCTTGCTGTTCTTCATCTGCATGAATTTGCTCCTCATCTTTTGGCTTGAGGAGTCTGCATTTGCATTTGTGTGTATAAAGATCTGAAATTGCCATTGCAATCTGTTGGAGATCAGAGATCTCAACATTTCAATTTATTGTGACTATAGAGAATCGAATTTTGTAGAAAATGTGCAAAGACAACAAGTTCGAAAGAGATCAAAACATTTGAATGCGTTCAGATTGTTGGCATGTACAGTGATATGGGCCTCGAAAAGTGTTTTTTTTTTTCTGGACTCATATGGCGCTAATACAGAAGTTTCACACTCACACAACACCTAGATGTTTGACCTCCCATTGCAATGTTCTATGTCTCCACCGATGCTCATTTAATGCACACGGAAGTGGAAGCCCGAGCTACTTTAATGGTCAAATTCTTAGGCTGACTCTGCAACAAAAATTTAATGACCATCACGATCTTCGAATTGTTGACTTTGGATGATCCATATGTCTAGCTATGAGTCAGCGAGCTATGGGAGAACACGATTGGGTTTTTGCTGGAAATATATAAACATGGATGGGATGTCGTTGTGGCAATGTTATTCGATGAGATACTAAATTAATCTTTATCCACATTTGTAGCTATATGTGTAGCCATTTGTAGAATTTATTTCTTTGAGAGAATACACAAATTCTTACATTCTTTGAGAGAACTCAAGGTTTGGACAAAGAAGATTTGAAGATGGGAAGATCTCCTTGTTGTGATGAAGTTGGGGTGAAGAAAGGTCCATGGACTCTAGAAGAAGATATTGCGCTTGTGTCTTATATTCAAGAACATGGGCTAGGGATTTAAGATTTGCATATTTGTACCACCTTCGTCCATGTGGCCATGTACTCCTCCACCTTTAATGACTCAATGAAATTCATGGATGAAAATATAGGATTCATGTGTTTATCAAGCTAGGGTTTATATTCCTAAGAAGAGTAATGTTATACAAACACCTTTGATTTGATGGCATTGATGCTTTGCTCATTATTGCGATCAAAGAGGTATCAAATAGGTCGCACAAGTGGTGGCTATAGAGGGTTATATTGGAATTGATTATTCTAAATGTTGTTGTTGTGATGAGTCTTACTCTCTTTACATTCCGCGCAACTAAGAAATGACATGTTTCTAGTTTACTCACATTCATCGTTTTTCGCTGGAATGTTGATTCTCATTTAGAGTGAATTCCTCATAAGACTTTCAGGAACATGACTCTCGAGGAGGCCTTCATCGGAGTGAAGTTTGAAGTTAGACACTTAATATATTTGGGTGTCTAGTATACATTCATGTACCCAAGAAGAAAAGGGCCAAGCTAGATCCTTCATGCAAAAAGGGTACATTTGTGGGGTACAATGAGTCTTCGAAGGCATACCAGATCTACATCCTTGGTCATAGACAGATTGAGGTGAGCATAGATGTTAACTTTGAGGAGGAGGTAGCCTTCATGAGATCTAGAGGATCTCACATGGATATTGATAGGGAGAAACAAGAAGAGATGTTTTCTTCTTCCCCTCCAGTTGATGTTCCCAGAGATATTTTAGTAGGTTAGAAGAGACCTACATGGACTCGTCAGAATTTGCAGGAGGCAGAAAGACATGTAGCTCCTCGTGGTACCTTCCGAGAGAGCAAGAGACCTCAAAGATATTCGTGCTATGCCACAACTATGAGCCACATCATTGATTCTGAGCCTTCATGTTATGAGGAGGCATCTAGTATGGAGAGATGCCATGATGGAGGAGTATCAATCCATCATGAAGAATGATGTGTGGTATATTGTTCCAAGACCTGAAAGGAAGTCTGTAGTGACTTCCAAATGGATCTATAAGATCAAACATACAACCGACGGAAGCATTGAGAAGCACAAAGCAAGTTTTGTTGCTAGAGGATTCTCTCAGGTGGAGGGAATAGATTATGAGGAGACATTTGCTCCTGTTTCTCAATACACTTCTATTCAAATGATCATTTCCCTCACAACATCCATGGGTTGGAAACTACATTAGATGGATGTGAAGACAACCTTTTTCAATGAAGAGATTGGGGAAGAAATATACATCGAGAAACCAAATGGTTTCGTCATACATTAGAAGGAGTCTCATGTGTGTAGGTTGAAGAAGGCCCTGTATGGATTCAAGAAGACACCTCGAGCTTGGTATGCGAGGATTGATGGACACCTGATGAGTTTGGGCTTAAGAAAAAGTGTTGTTGATCCCAACCTATACTACAAAACTGTTAATGGTGAGGCCTTGATTTTGGTCCTCTACGTTGATGATTTATTCCTCACAGATACATACAGCTTTATTATTGAATGCAAGTATTCGTTGGCCTCTGAGTTCGAGATGAAGGACCTTGGTATGATTCACTACTTCTTGGGACTAGCGGTGTGGCAAAGAACTGATGAGATCTTCCCAAGTCAGGGGAAGTACATAGTTGAGATATTGAAGAAGTTTGAGTTACTGAACTTCAAGCCCATGGCTATACCAATGATGACGAATCCAAAGAAACTAAGTGTGTCTTATTTCAATTTTGACGAAATTGATCTGACTCTGTATAGGAAACTGATTGGACAATGGATGTATCTGGTTAACACCAGACCAAATATTTTCTATGAAGTGAGTGCACTTAGTCAGTTTATAAGTCAGCCGAAATAGACACACTAAATTGTTGTGAAACATGTGTTGAGATACTTGTGAGGCACAGTTCGACATGGTCTGAGATATACTTCCAGTATTGATATGATATGGAAGGAATATATTGACTCTGATTGGGCAGGGAGCACAATGGATAGAAAGAACACCTTAAGGTGTTGCTTCACTTTGGGATCTTCCATGGTTTCCTGGTGTAGCAAGATACGAACTTCTGTGGCTTTGATCACAACAGAAGAAGAGTACATTGCATTAAGTATGACAGTCTGTGAAGAAGTGTGGCTTCACAAGCTCCTTGCAGATTTATTCGAACATGTGATGGATTCCACCATTATTCATTATGGTAACCAAAGTTGTTTGAAGATCTATGATAATCCAATGTTTCATGACAAATTGAACCACATTGAGATCAAGTACCATTACATCTGAGACATGGTGCATAGGAATGAAGTATTGGTGCAGTACCTTCCTACAGATGAGCAGGTTGTTGATGTTCTTACCAAACCAAGATGAAGTTCAAGTACTTCCATGACAGATTTGGTGTGGCAGAGAATGCCTCCCTCGCTGAGAGGGAGTGTTTATGTTTGTAGCTTCCTGAGACATTCTCCAGATCGTACTACTCCATGACTAAGTTGAGTTGATACGTGATGACACTTATCCGAGAAGGGATAAGTGGGGCACTTATCTGAGAAGGGATAAGTGTGGTTGGGATTATAACCCAATGTCCCATGTGGAGAGCACATGAGGACATGTAAAGGGAGTTGACCCTTGACATCATACACTATGGGAGTTGACCCTAGTGTTTCTAGAGGGTGTAGCCTCTAGAATTCCACATGGAGTGCCATGTGTGACAAACTTTCTCTAGATCATACTCCTCTATGAATTGAGTTGAGTTGATCTATGAGGGCACTTATCCGAGAAGGGATAAGTGGGGCACTTATCCAAGAAGGGATAAGTGTGGTTGGGATTATAACCCAACGTCCCTTGTGGAGAGCACATGAGGACATGTCCCATGAGGACCCTAGTGTTTATAGAGGGTGTAGCCTCTAGAAGTCCACATGGAGCCATGTGTGACAAACTTTGTCCAGATCGTACTCCTCTATGAATTGAGTTGATTTGATCTATGAGGACACTTATCCGAGAAGGGATAAGTGGGGCACTTATCCGAGAAGGGATAAGTGTGGTTGGGCTTATAACCCAACGTCCCTTGTGGAGAGCACATGAGGACATGTCCCATGAGGACCCTAGTGTTTCTAGAGGGTTTAGCCTCTAGAAGTCCACATGGAGTGCCATGTGTGACAAACTTTCTTCAGATCGTACTCCTCTGTGAATTGAGTTGAGTTGATATGTGAGGATACTTATTCGAGAAGGAATAAGTACACTTGGGCTTATAGCCCATCGTCCCATGTGGAGAGAACATGAGGACATGTCAAGGGAGTTGTCCCTTGATGTCTCACACTATGGGGAGTTGACCCGAAGTGTTCCTAGAGGGAGTAGCCTCTAGAAGTACACATGGGAGTGCCATGTATGACAAATCTTTTACTACTATGGTGGTTTTGTACCATTGGCAGAGACCACGTGTCTTTGGTCAGTAGTTGTGTACTACTATGGAAAGATACCTCCCTAGCTAAGAGGGAGTGTTGATGTTTCAACATCAGACATAACTTTTCCTATATTGGGCTGCAGACCAAGGGAGATAGGATACATTTATCACAAAGGTGCACTTTTGGTAAATGGTCCCAGACGTAGTCCTTCCTTGATCATGACAAGGAATAATATGGACTCGAGGTGCTTGAAGTGCTTTCCACATGTCAGTTAGCATCAAGCCGACATTCACTCATAGGTGTGTGCTTGTGGTGAAAGATCTTGGTATAGTCTTTGTCCTAGTCATGGCGATTTGACAAGGAATGATAAAGACTTAAGATGCTATATGTTATTACGTGCAGACCCAGAGTGAGCCTGAATTAATTGGCTTAGAGGGAGAACCGCAAAAGGAGTTTCTCCTCAGTTCAGGTGGGAGAGAGATGTCTCCCAAGATTGACAGACAAGTGTCATGAATCTAGGGTGAAGTTTGTATACTTCAAAGACAAGAGTGGCATGTTGCAGAATGTCTCCCTCGTTGAGAGGGAGTGTTGATGTTTCGACAACATCGGGAAGACATTCTCTAAAGACAATAATTAATAATATAATTATTAATGATTATTATATATATTATATAATAAATAAATGATAATAATAAATAGTTATTGATTATTCAAGAGACACGTCCTTTCATGGATGGTCACCTTATGTTCCCTATATATGGAATACTCATTATTGTAATAATATTTTGAACATCTCTCATATCTAATATGAAGAAAAACCAACACCTTCAATCTGGGCCTTGGTATGATATTTAGTTAGGGTTCCTTGTCGGATCTTAGTCTCCACTTGCCTCATTTGGGGGGTTCATCCATCCTGGATCTCTCTTCGACTCAATTTTCTTTGGCTTGGGGTTTGAAAGAATTCGTGGGTATAGTCTATGCAACAACTAATGGGCTCATCTTCCAGTATACAATATAGTCTTAGTGGGAGTTTAATGTTTTACTGGTAGAAAACTATGTCGGGTTAAATATATGCACTATTAATTCCAACATTAAATTATCAACCAGGGATCGTAAGCTTTGAGGCACAAGCACAATATGTGCAGGATTGGAGCCTAGCCTAGTCTAATATCTATTGCCGACAAACACACATATGAATGAAAGAAAAGCTGGGATTAAAATCAAAGTGCAAGAATCTAAAGTACAAGAAATGAAATCAAGTGTAGGAAATAAATGAAACTGCAGGAAAACCAAATTAAAACAAACTAGATTAAAAGACAAGTAATACAATCTGAAATTAAATGCGGGGTTTACCCAAACTGACATTCAAATCAGTCCGCTGGATGAGGTTACTCAAACCCTCATGTTTGTGCTACTGACCTAAAGTGGAATTTACCAGTTTTAAGAGAAAATCATCAAAACCCCTAATTAACCCTATGTTAACAAAATAATGTAACATAAAGACTTCAAAGAATATGCTTCAAAAACTTGTCCTCAAGAAAAGCTATATTTGAAAAGAGAGATACTATGTGTTGAGACGGGAATGGTTCTGTTCTATTGTACAAGACTGGGTGTGTTGGTACAATATTTTGTTCTATATTATTCATATGAATGGATCCACCTTACAACTTTACTCCTTCTAATGTTGCATCACAATACATACCAACATATATATACAACAAATCTTGCATACATAACAATGTATACTATATTTTTATGGAAATAAACCTAATATGACAACATTGAAACAAATATATACAACTCAATATATAACAAAACAAAACAAATCTATATGAAACAAGATATAACAATATAACAAATAATATTTACCTATATTAACAAGACAACATATAACAAAGCATCCAATATCAACATAACATATAATGGTGAAATAAACAATGTAACGTAGAAACAATATAATGTGAGATATATGAAACCAACATAACACGAGGTAAAACCTAAAAAAAAACGTACATCTCTCGCAACATCAAATGAATAGGAGGAAGTGAATGAAGACACGTTAAAAACAACGTTGAAGTGAGTGGTTGTATGCATGAGGAGAGAAATCTAAATGGAAGTGCAAACTAGGCGATCTAAAAGTGGAATACACTCCTTGTGTGGCGATTTATCCATGAATTGTTTAATGTATAATTTAGCAAACAAGGAACCGAGGAGTGTGAGAGAATGGAACAATTCCCTGCATAATTCATTTGTAAATTTAGTGGAAAATATCGTTCTGTGAACAAAGACAACATACAACATAAAGTTATCAAAGCAATATGAAACAAAGCAAGAAATGGATCATTTCTTCAAAGGAAAAGAAACACACTGCAATCTATTTACAGATGTAAGAAAGAAAAACTACTGTTGAAATGTAAAAAGAAGGATACCATTAACTATTTTATAGAGTAGTAAACAAAGCAGTTGTGGACCGAGTTGGTGGGCCCTGTTAATGTTTTGGTAGCTACGGGAGGTATTTTTCCTCTTAGACAACCTCTCTTAGATGAAGAGAAGATTCCAGAAGACAAACGAAGACCATTGAACAATGGAAGAACACCCTAGAAGAGAAGTCGGCCCACTGGAGAAGAATAAAGTAAAGTTGGAACCTTCAAGAAAACAAGTCGGGCCACAAAGAAAAGATAAAGGGGAAATATAATTTATATTCACTATAAATAAGGAGATGTTTTTCTCATTTGTATTCACTCACTCATTCATCACTCATTTAAGAAGAAGGTGCTAGTTTGAGAAAAGGAAGGAAGACGTTGCACTGCACTTTTGAGATTCTTGGTTGGTTATTCTCACTGGTGGTTTTATCTTGTGTGCTCCCCTTTGGAAGAGGTGTGCTACTTTTGTATAGTGCTGCTACTATAGCTTTGTGGTGCTACTGCTGCAACTTTCTGGTTCATCTTGTGCACTAACCTTGTGCTAGGGTTCTTCATTATCTATTTGCTCTTAAGATTTGGTTCATGGTTGGATTATTTTGGACAAAATCTATCTAAGAAAGGTTGGTTGGGTTTTTCCCCCATTTGGGGTTTTCCCAAGATAAACTATTGTGTCTATTCTACTTTCCTATGCTACTTATATATCCAATACTTGATATAACTATTAATACAAAAGAATATCTAAGAACACTCGTAACTCTACTGCTCTGAAAATTAAGAAAATCTAACATGGTTTTAGAGATGGTTACCTTCAAAACAATCTAACAGTTGGAAGGGAAGATCTAGAAAAGTTGTAGCTGCACATTTCTTTGTCAAGCTCATTGTTCACTGGTCCCTAAGGCATTGGGACTAATTTTACAATAGAGCAGTTCACCCTACCCTAGCACATCCCCTACAACACTCATATTGAATATTGATGGAGTTTGAATTTTTGGGATTTTTTTGAGTCCTAGGGTTTCTACCAGTGAAAGTGATTACTAGTATGAGAGTTGAGGATAGATTATATGGAGCAGATAACTTCATATCCTAGAAGCATAGGGTACTCTTCATTCTAGAAGAGAAAGAGTTATTAGATCATGTCAAACAGGTGCTTCTAGAACCATGAGAAGAAGAAGCCAAAACAAAGTTCAGGAAGAGTGAAGTCAAGGCCAATAGGATCTTGATATACTTGATTAAGGATCATATGATATCTAATGTATCATAACTGAAGACACCAAAGGAAATGTTTGATGCCCTAACCAGACTTTATGAAAGAAAGAACACCAGTCGGAAGCTAACTTTAACACATCAACTCAGAAACGTGATGATGAATAAGTCAGAAACAATCTCCAACTACTTCATGAGGATCTCACATATCAAGGACCAACTAGTAGCCATTGGACACTTAGTGGATGACGTTGAGATTTTGACTACTACACTTAATGGATTTCCTTATTATTGAGACCCATTTGTTTAAGGAATTTTCACTAGAAGAAAATTTCCCAAGTTTGACAAGTTATGGTTAGATTGTACCCAAGAAGAATCCAGATTAATATCCAAATCACAGAAGACAAATGATGACGAAAATCAAGCTCTTGCTTCTCATGTGAAGAAAAGGAAAGAAAGGGGAGAAGTCATTCCGAAGAAAACTAAAAGACCATGTTATAAGATGGATGCATCAAAAGTTAGATGATACAACTACAAGAATATGGGACATTATTCCTTTCAATGTCCTTATAGGAATGAAAAAGGAAAGAGGAAACATCATGCACATGTAACAGATACAGAATAACCTACATCCCTGAAGAAAGAAAAGGAGTCAAAGGATGAATAATTTGTATTTTTTTCAACAGTCACAGGTACTATCACTCAAGGAAGTGATAACTGGCTCGTGGATAGCCGTTCTTCCAAGCACATGATCATATTCAAAATTTCCCTTACAAATTTAACAAAAAAGAGCTCACCCCTTTAAGTGGATATTGAGAATGATTCTAGACACACAGTCAAACGAGTTGGAGAAGCCTCATTTCAACTTGACTCAGGTAACCCTATTTCAATTAAAGATGTATTGTTTGTACAAGGCTTGAAGAATAATCTTCTTTCTATTTTTTCTCTAGAAGATAAAGGTTTCAGGGTAGTGTGTGTGGATGGCCAATTTCTCCTATGGCCCAAGAGTTCAAGCATAGATGAAACTACTGTGATTGGTGTTTGAGAGGGAGGATTGTATAAATTGAAGGCACACCAAGATCAAGCCCTTGTACACAACAATGTTAGCTCTAGTGAGCTTTGACACCGAATAATTGCTCACATAAATTATAGAGCACTACCAGTATTGAGCAAGATGGTTACAGGTTTACCAAACATTTAGGTAGAACATAATGGAGTATGCAAAGGTTGTGCACTTGAAAATAATGCCAAGGGAAGATTTACTAGCAGTGATAGTAGATCCAAGGGGACCTTGGACATCATACACTCCAATGTATGTAGACAAATGACGATGCCAGCCTTAGCCAACTTTGTATACTATGTATTATTCATATATGACTACTCACGAAAGACATGGATCTACTTCTTGAAAGAGAAAGATGAAGTATTCAATAAGTTTCAAGAATTCAAGGCTTTAGTTGAGAATCTTTCTGGAAGGAAGATAAAAATATTGAGATATGATAATGGAGGCGAGTACACCTCAAATGAGTTCAAATATTTTTGCAGAGAAGATGGAATTAAGAGGGAGTTAACAACTCCCTACAATCCCCAACATAATTGGGTTGCGGAGAGAAAGAACAAATCTATTGTAGAAGCAACTAAAGTGATGATCCATGACCAGAGATTACCCATGCACTTATGGGCATAAGCATCCAATATAGACGTATATGTCCATAATATAAGTTCTCACAAGATATTGGGGAACAAGACACCTGAAGAGGTGTTCATTGGGAAGAAACAAGAAGTCAGTCACTTGAGTATATTTGGTTGTCCAATGTATATACATGTCCTCAAGGAGAGGAGAACGAAATTCGAGCCTTCAGGAAAGAAGGGAATCTTCGTTGGATACAATGAGACTTTGAAGTATTACAAAATATATATTCCCAGACAGAGATGATTGAGATCAGTTGGGATGTGACATCCGATGAAGATGAAGCCTTCAAAATATCTAGGGAGTCTCACATGGATGAGGACCAAGAGGAGTGGAAGGCTCTAAGGGATGCAGTCATGATTGAATCTACTCCAGAAGAACCCATTCTAGAAGATCCGAATGAGATAGTAGAGTCAAAGAGACCTGTAGATCCACCCAGAGAAGCTACAATCACCAGAAAGAGACCAACTTGGCTCCAAAACACTTTGCAAGAAGCTGAAGGACATGCGAATCCCAAGGGGTCTTTCACAGAGAGAAAGAGACCACACAAGTTTTCTAGATATGTGGCACTGATGAGTAAAATCATTGATTCAGAACCTTCCACCTTTGAAGAAGATGCTAAGCAACAAGTATGGAAGGATGTCATGATGGAGGAGTACCGATACATCATAAAGAATGATGTGTAGGAAGTGGTTCCGAGACCAAAAGGGAAGTTAACAATAAATTCCAGGTGGATCTACAAGATCAAATATGCTACAGACAACAACATAGAGAAGTACAAAGCGAGATTTGTGGCTAGAGGGTTCTCCCAGAAAGAGGGGGGAGACTATGACGAGACGTTTAATCCAGTATCAAACTACACTTCCATTAGATCGATTATTGCGACTGCTTCTGTGATAGGATGGAAATTACACCAAATGGATGTCAAGACTACTTTCTTGAATGGTTTTATTGAGGAAGAAATGTACATAGAGAAACCACACGGGTTTGTGATCTATGGGAAGGAGTCCCATGAGTGAAAATTGAAGAAGGATTTGTACGGACTAAAGAAGGCACCCAACGTATGGTATGCAAGGATAGACAACTATCTGATGAGCTTGGGGTTTACCAAGAGTAATGCAGATCCCAACCTTTACTACAAGGTTGAATATGATTGCCCACTGATTTTGGTCTGTATGTGGATGACCTGTTCCTAAAAGGGGATGACAAGTTCATAGTTGGGTGCAAGAGGGAGCTCACTTCAGAGTTCTATTGAGGGGTCCTAAATCCCTTTAACTCAACAACAGGAACCAAACCCACCACCGAGGCCCAATTAGACTCTGCAACGTTTAATAGTGGAATGGTTCTCTAGATTTTGCAATCCAACCAAAATAATCGATGGGGTTTACGTTTTCTTGTGAAGGATTTCTCCTTTAGTTCAGACGTTCTCTTTTTTGTGTTTTCTCTTAGGTAGGACTGATATAAGATAAAGTCGGTATAAACCAACTAAGTGACAAAGTGGGAACAAACTTAACTACTAGAGAAGCGACTGAGCTTGGGACAACCCTTTCACTCTAGCATGCAAACATTGATCGTCTACCACTGGCCTAGTACTAATACGTTAACTGTGCGGGTATTCCAATCACTGACTGCGATACAAATTATTAGAAGAAAACATGCATGTGATAAACAATGGCAAGTAAAATAATTCACTCAACTCTAATCATCAATCACATAATAAAACAATGATTTCTTTTCATCATTAAAGACAATAACTGTAAAACATTGAATCAGATAACTTATCAACATATTTAATAGCTCTTACTCGTTACTTCATCCATTCATGAGACAAAATAAGAAATAATTCTTCTCCACATCCAATCATACACATATTTGATGAGAACACAAACTTATCTCTGGCCCCAAAAGGACTTCTCAATTAAAGGCAGCTCTGAAATAGTTCTTAAAAAAACAAAAAAATGGGAGTTTCTTGCAACAACCATCGACCCTTAACTAACTGGTCGACACTCTTATTTATAACATAAAATTAACTAAAAATAAAAATTAAAGTGCAGCGAAATAAAACAAAACTTGCCACATGGCGCTTCCTTCTATTAGTCTTTCTAAGAGTCATCTTAGGATATCACTTAAGTGGGTGAATCTTCTCATACTCCGACCACTTGAGGAATAGATCCTCATAGGTGTTGGCATACGAGAATCTATGTTGTTCCATTGGGGCCTGGTGAATCTCTCTTATCTCTACTGCATGTTCCCGATACTTGAATATACTGGCACTTAACTGTTGCAGCATAGCCCGAGCTTTGATCAGATTCTCCATAAATTGTTGCACCTAACTTGGCGCTGTGTCTATAACATTTTCTATTTCTTCAGTCCATGATGAGTCTTGCTCGATGTGTGACTTGACTATGTCGCGCAAGTCGACAAAGTCATCGGGTGTGCCAAAATCTGGGAGTCCGATGTCTTTCATCACCCGGTTGATCTTGATCCAAATTTTCTCACACTTGGTCCATTTCTCTTGGATTTATCGATGAGGTTCCCGAGACATTTTAACCCAATACTCGACCGATTTCCTTATGCGGTTGATGCTGCTTTCTCTTAGCCCCCAGATGTCGTCATTTTCGACATCTCGTCCCTTTTGCACCGCGCTAATATAGTCGATTCTTTCCATGACTTGTTGCACTTTTTTGTACCACCTCTCAATATCTTTTCACGTGGCCAACGCCATGAGGGTGTCTTCTTGCAACTCGACTATCCTTGCAGTGAAAAAGTGTTGTTCATCTATAAACTTGTTGTAGGCCTCTTTGAATTCGCTCCTTAGGTACACCGCGACCTGTGTGGTGTCCTGATAGTATTTTGTCAAGTGGCACAAATGTTCCAATTCCTTTAGCGCAACAAACAACACCTCTTCATCTCTTTTAGCTCTTTCCAGGGTGGCATCTGTGATTGCCATCCCTGCGTCGATAAGTTCATATGTCTTAGCATGCTTGTGTTGATCAGATGTTCCTCCGTAGTGATGAGGATGGAGCGATCTAAAGTGATCCTCCTCTTCTTGGTGGTTCTCTAGACGATAGCTTTCCTTTTTTGGTCATAAGCGATGGCATGTATGTTGGCTACTTCGTCCACGGGTTCGGGGATTTGTTGATCTCCCCAGGTGAGTGTATTCCCTAGACTCTCGATGGTATATACTTGTTCAAGACTGGGTTCTAGAACTTCCTCCCTGTGCTCCGAAAGCCTGACTTCTATTTGTAGCTCATCGGGGGGTTGAGTACCGATTGAAATTGATGCATTGGAGGTAGGCGCGGTACTTACTTGATCCTCGACCGTTGAGATGCCGATTTCCCATTGTATATCTTCTTCCTTTTGTTTGCCCGACCCTGGCTCATCCTTCGTATTGTTTGCTTGGGTCTCTGGTGCATTGGGTAGCTCAGTGTCTAAGACACTCTCAACTTCTTGTTCATTCTGTGAAAGCCCTTGAATTTGAGCGTCGGGAACAAGGGAATATGACTTCTCTGGTTCCTTTTCCTCTTCAATATGTATATGGGTCACAAAGGATACCTTTGGGCTCTCATCATTATCATACATTTTTATTTGTTTTCTTAGGGGGTTTGGCGTACTTGCTCTCCCTGATGTTCCAACCATCTCTGGCTGAGTCGAAACACCTATAGGCGATCCAGCCGATGACGTTGTGAATTTAGGGTCGTCTAACCCGACGATTTCATCGAAGTCAATCAGTTTAGGGTTGCTTGGGCCTATTTGGATTTCATTTGGGTTGTCATCAAGGAGCCTTATCATACTTATGAGGTCCGGGTCATCTTGCAATCGATCAATTATCTGCTGTGACTATTCTATCATGAATAACCCCATCTCTCGTGCGTGCTGAGACATGGGGAGACCTCTACCCTACACCGGGGCTACCAGGGGGACTTCTGCTACTTTGAATGCTATCATTTCTTCTCTGGACTTGAGAGGCCCTTGAGTCGATTCTTCCAGGATTGTTTCCTGTTCACCTAGGCTCATGGCTTTGAACCTGGTCATCTTGGGGTCGACCATCCTTTCCACCACTTCGTCCTAGTCCTAGGCATTTTCTGTGAAAACTTCATCTTCAAATTTGTCGTGGGCGTATGGTCAACAAGACGACACTTGCGAGGCATGTTTTAAGACCAGACCCTTTGGGTCATGTTTGCAAAATCGGCCAGTCTGGAATCAGAAATCCAATTGGCTCAATCCTTCTTTCTTAGCTTGAGCGATGTCTTTCACCAAGTAGAAGCCTACATGGAATTCATAAGGTATGAACACCCTTTTCTTATCTTTGACCAAAGTGGCTTTGTAGCCTTGCAGGATGGTCTGGTAGCATATCTCCCCCACTACAATCTGATCAGGGACATGCACAGGTAAAATATGTGGTGCTCTGATGGCCCCGAAAACCCTGATGTAGGTATCAAGATCATCCAGATACCAATGACCAACCTTTGATGTCATCTTTTTGGCCACAACTGATAGTATTGGGCATTATTTCTTGAAAAGAATAAAATAAATGTGTGCGATGAATTCATCGCAGATGAGGGAGTAGGATTTTTTGTACTTGTTCTCCCATAAAATGCTAAAATATACATGGACTGAGAGTTTTGCGACGTGCCAGCTCAGGTTCATGACGATGAAGATGTGTCTGGCACACATAACATCTAGTAAATATGAAGCCATGTAGAAGGCTGGAGTCTCTCCTACGTTCGGTGTCTGGGCCTGTTGTATGCAGATGCTCAACTGCTTTGAAATGATGGCTCCCCAGTTGAAACTGCTCCCAAAAATAGCCACTGTGTAAGCTAGAGGCATCCATGCCTCCGAAAATCTGGAGTATTCCTTTTCCCCATATAATTGGCATATTAGAGCCATCAGGTAGATGTACGACTCCCTTAAGTTGGCCGTCTGGTACCAGACATAGGTCCGATTGGTGTACTTCTTATCTTCTCTCCACCATGGGGCCATCAATTGGCTGGTGTCGCGGTGCTCGTATAATTTCACAATGAAATCTGTATTCAACTGCTCCTCGAGGTCTCGAAGTTTGTAATATTTCTAGACCTCCACCAGAAGGAACACTCTGACACACTCACCATTGTCGTCATTAATCAAACATTTTTGTGTGTCTGTGTAGTCAATGAGCCACTTTAGGAGTTCTATGCAGGGGAACACTGAAGTTATGCTTGCTACCATGTGCAAGTACAATCTTTGGATATTCGAAAAAACTTCATTGTCGACTGCTCTCACATCTGGGTCACTGTGTGGGACATATTCTAGGAATTCTTCCTGACTGATATTCTTGAAGAGTTCCCCCTAATGTGGGAGTAACACCTTGGTCCCGGTGCTTGAATCTGTGTCTCAAAAGTCCATAGGTTGAGTGAAAACCTTCTTTGTAGATGTTTTAATGAGTGGTTCCGGTCTTGGAGCAAATTCTAATTGTTTTGCGGCCCCCAGAGAAGAGCCTTCTCCTACCTCTAGTTCTTTCAGCTTGGGCGCCCTTGGCAATCGCTTGGTGGTTGGATTTCTTGGAGGAATTATTCCTGGAATCGAAATAAAATCTTTTAGAGATGGCATATAGAGAAACACAGGATAAGATATATATATATATAAAGTGTAAGCCTGAAATATCCACAGGATGGTACATACCTGTAAAGCTTGATAAACCTGGTGATTTGTTAGTCACGGGATCTCTGCAACTTTCAAATCGCTCGTTTCGCTTCTCCGGATGCTCTGAAACTCCTTTGTGCGTAGAATGGTTTCGTTTACAATGTCTCAAGAGAATTTAAACCGAGGGAGAACTTACCTTGTCATATCAACCATTTAATCTGGGTGATGAGTGGAATTCAAAAAAATCTTCCACCAAATCTCTGCAACTTAAATTCATCGTGGGTTGATGGCAGAGGCGCGGAGGGTGATGTGTTCTATCGGTAATTTCAGAGTATTTTTTTGATTCGCACACGAAGTACAACTAATGCGAGATTTGGAATTAATTAGTCCCTTAACTGCTATGAATCTAAACGTATCTAGCGCTAAAACATCCCATCGTGTTGCTTCCTTAATGGGCGGATCAGGGATCGACAATGTGTTATGGACGTTTTCATTGATATCCTTCTGTGAAAAACCTTCGATGTCGATTGATTTCATCGTACGATGCTGACGTGGAAAAACTAGCTCTGAGGTGTGACTTGGATTTAGGGGACCAAGAATGACTCAAGGTAAAGCTGGGTCATACAGTTCTCCAATTTGGAAAATACATATGGCGTTGAAGACCGGTGACTTAACTCGTGAGTATTAGTCAGGGTCGAGACTTTCTTCAAGTTGTGCGTTCTAAACTAAACCTGGGATCACCGATGCCGAAAAGGTATTGGGGGTCGACGATCGGGGATAAACTTATTGAATGTTTTTCTTTGGATTATCTTCTTAAAAAAATATTGATGCCGAAACGCTTCGGGAATCGGTGATCGGGAAAAAGTCTTTAACATGGTCAAAATGTTTGTTGAGATCCGGTATTCTCTGATTTCAAAAAGCACGTCGGGTATCGGCTATCAACAATATCGTTTATTTCTTCCTTAACGTTTACTCCCTTCACCTTTTACCAATGCCGAAGGGGATCGGCTATCGACGATGTCCATAGGTGATACTTGTCATGAAACCAAAATTTTCCTTTTGCCGATGCCAGTGAATATCAGCGCTCGACGACTGAGGTTTTCCGAGTGATTCTTTTACACCTCTTAATTCCTTCTGAAGCTGAATTTTGGAGCGTGTCGGGTGAAGTGTTTTGGCTGTTTGATTTATTATTTAAGTGTTAAGCCTCTTTGATTCATGGGGTTTTCATAAGTTATACAAACCTAAAAAGCTAACGAGAGTCAAGAGAACAAGCAAGACAAAACATTTTCTTAAAAGGAGATCAAATTTAGACAACGCAAAAATCAAGTGGTACCCAAAAAGTGAAAAATTGACATAGGATTTTTAGGGTGTGTTGAGGGCTCAACAAATGGAGACTTACTGGGTGAAAAAAGAAACTATGTTCCTTCCTTGGGCTTGACTGATGCAAAATCTGATTAGGAACTTAACTGGTTTTCATCAGAGCTTCTTTTACCCTTGCATTCAGAATTTGCCCAGTTGATGCATCTAGGTTTTCCGGTGGGGTTTTTTAACCTTTATTCCACCTTATTTTGCTATAACCTTGACTCATGCCCCTTTTTGACAAGAGTCTAGTAGAGAATTCACTGGCACTAAGCCTTTTAGTTACCCTTATTCATCTTCTACGATGTTGCTTCGCTACCAGCGAGCGTCCATAGCCCCGGTGGTGTCACCCTGATGTCACAGACCTTGCTCTGCTACCAGTGAGTGTCCATATCCCCGATGGAGATATCTGCATACCCTCCCCTATTGTGCACTCATTTGATATAGTTGACTTTATTTCGGCAAAATTCCCTGAGTGAGCAGGAGAGGAGGACGTTTGTTATTTTCAAAAATGATATGGTTAAGGTGAAACTCACTAGATCTGTCTCTGAGGTGCATGTAGTCCTTTCCATCTTACCGTCTTTCCCTTAAGATTTTACCATACCACTAAGAAGACACTTCCGCATTTCTCCAAAGTTGTTCATCTGCATAGGTTATATAGAGAATCCCTTGAAATAACCGCAGGTTCCTTAATGTTTCTTGTGTTTGTATGTGAGCGTCGAGTTAGGAAGAGAGTTTTCCATGTCGCATGATTTGAGGTCAACCATTGTCTTGATAAACACAATATTTCGAAATATCATAAGCACGGTCGCAAAAGATAAAACAAAAAGTATAAATGTAAAAAAAAAATCGACGCATAAAAAATAAACACAATTTTTATTTTATTTTTTATTTATGAAAATATCGTTTTAGGGCTTGGCCATTCACTGGAGAGCATCAGATTCCCCCCTCAGATTCTGTAGTCGATATGTGCCTAACCAAATCTTCTCGACCACCTGGAAAGGTTCGAGCTATAGATTCTGAAACTTAGAATATTTGTCTTTAGGTTCATTTGCTCTGTCCCACTTTAGGACTAGGTCTCCTACTTCAAAATTATTCTCTTTAGCCTTATGTTTATCAAACCACCTTTTAACTATCTGCTGGTGGGATATGAACTTTGATTTAGCTTTCTCCCTTTCTTCTTCTAACATGAGCATGGTGTCAATTCTTTGTTATAAGATTGATGAGGGTTTCCCTTTGGACTCCTGATGTTATCCACAAATTTGGTCATTGTGATGACGTCATGATGATATTATGATAATGGAAAATCAAGCTCTTTACCAAGGATACTTTCCTGAGAAAAGTTACAGTTGTCTTCTTCCAGAATTCACATTTTGAAACATGTTCGCAGGCTGCTTATATATTCACCTGCGAGAATGCCTGTTTCTCCCAGGCTGCTTTAAGCTGGGGTGCGAACTTCTCGCACTGTACTCATGGTTAGGGTGCGAACATGCTTTTAAAGAAGAAAAAGATAAAGATCTCGAATCTTCTAGAAGGGTGAGTTGGCTTTCGAGTGGTTATTCAAGTACTGGCATGCCAGATATCTTGGGATCATTCCCTATCCAAGTAACTAAACTATCTCTTCCTATATATTGAGGAGATTTCTCATGGAAAGGGTTAAGTTGAGAAAGCAACAAGTTAGCAAGAGATTGATTAGAGAATCAGTGCAAGACTGTATGGAGGACTGATGCTACAACAACAAGAGACAACAACAAGGTCATCAAAGTAGTTGATTTTCTTCATGCATGAGCAAGTGTGTGTGTCAGAGCTAGAAGCCATCGAAAGGAGACCCACGACATCAAGGCTCAGGTTGTAAGTTTCACTTTCAATTAATTGAATACAACAGTATGTCCCTTTCCCATAAAGATGATGTCACTTTATTACATAATTCCTTGATCATATGTATAGACTAGTCATCGAATAAGTTAATCTGCCTTTACTTTGATTGGTTCGTTTTGTTGTGATCTGGACGGGACGAAAGCATCGGAGCAAAGCTTGGAACAAAAGAGATCTAAGGAAAGCGTTCATAAGGTATGTCCACAATCCTTATCTCTTAGTTCGTTCGATAGACTAGATCTAGGGAAAGTGTAGTATTCTGTCTTGTTTTGTTCTAGATACCAGGTGGATCTAGGGAGATCGGTTAGTGTCCGCACCTACGGATTTATCCCATAACAAAATTGGCGACTCCACTGGGGATCGATCCCTTTTTTCTTTTTGGTTTTTTGAACTTTCTGTGGCCATTTGCTCTGCTTGCATTTTTCTTTTGATTTGTCTGTCTCTGAGTCCTCAAGATACCCTGAGAGACCTTCTGGGTCTATAAGCCAAATTGATTTTTATTTGCTTTTTCAAAATTTTCATTAGTTTCAGGGATTCTCGCACTGTGCCCATTTGCAGCCTGCGAGAACCTTGAAAGTTCGCACTCTGCATATACATTTCAGTGCGGATAGTTCGCATGCTGCATCAAAGTGGCCTGCGAGAACTCTAGTTTCTCGCGCTGTGTCCCACACTGGCCTGCGAACAGTTTTTGAAATTTTTTGAATTCAAATTTTGTCTCTGTCAA